>OZ010604.1:27009301-27076801 GCA_963932145.1 Acanthosepion lycidas | reverse complement strand
ATTTTAAGTCAAGTGATAGCGATTGCTGTATGTGTCGTACGATTTTTGAATCAAGCACGGGCAACGCCGGGCCATGCTGCTAGTATAAAAGAATTTTCTGAAATATACGGAGAAAATTTAACATGCTATTAGACATCGATCCACATAATCCCAAGCATATTGTACATTCCACTTAATGTAAGCTCAGTCACATTGTGATCTGAGCCAGTTCCGCAGCGGTGTATTTAGAAGTCTATAGATTCGTGAGAGAGATCATTGTTCCATGAAATAAAAATGTAAACCTATTCTTTTTATCTTTTACACAAATATAAGTTAATTATTTAAAAGTTCTTCAATGAATATTTTTTACAAACTACAGAACTCTTGTAATCCTTACCGTTCTCTGATATTTGAAGAATTTATGCAATTTACTTAATCCCATATTTTCAATTTATTCCTTCTTCATTCCTGTGCGTCTTTTTCAAAGGGATGCTTTTTTTCACGGACATAGACTTATTTCTAATCAGTTTCCAAATATACAAATTAAATATAATATTTGGCAGTCTCCACCAAAATTCTTCTTCTAAAATCATCATTGAATGGATATAATGTAGAATGCTTACTTTCATAAGAATTATTACGAAGAAAAAGAATGAGCTTGGAAACAAGGTTTAGGAGAGATAACAAAAAGACAAAATTTATTACGAGCTACAAATGACAGGAAATGGTGGAGAGCCATGATCACCTAAATCCTGAATAGACACGGCACATAGAAGAAGAAAAATGAGCTCGAGTAAATAGATGGTGGAACAAGATTTAGGAGATAAACAAATAGACAAAATTTATTAAGAGCTACAAATGACAGGAAATGGTGGAGAGCCATGATCACCTAAATCCTGAATAGACACGGCTCATAGAAGAAGAAAAATGAGCTTGAGTAAATGGATGGTGGAACAAGATTTAGGAGATAAACAAAAAGACAACATTTATTAAGAGCTACAAAGGAGAGGAAGTTGTGGAGAGCCATGATCACCTAATCCTAAGTCAAGCTATAGATCCAAAATTCGATAGAACTCTTGTAATCCTTATCGTTCTCTGATATTTGAAGAATTTATACAATTTACTTAAGCCTATATATTCAATTTATTCCTCCTTCATTCTAGTGTGTCTTTTTCAGAGAGATGCCCTTATTTTTTCGAACATAGATTTATTCTTAATCAATTTCCAAGTATACAAAGAATGTTTGTATATTAAATTCTGTGACTTCCATTCGTCTTTGTGTCCGTCACACCGTCTAAAATAACCATAATTTGACCAATAGGAACCAAATTTTAGTAAGAGGGTAGGAATAAATTCTATTCTTGAATCATCCGAATATCATTTCAAATGGACAAAAATCCAGTTTCCAGTTCGCCCTGCCTTTGCGAGAACTATAAACAAATCACAAGACCAAACACTTCAAAAAAGTTGGAATTTGACTCCAAAAAGAAATGTTTACGAATGGCCAGTTGTATATTGCATGTTCAATAGTAAGAAATCCTAAGAATTTATTCTTCGCTATTAAAAAGGCAAAAAAGATATTTTCTTAAAAAATATAGTTTACCATAAAGTCCTATAAAATTAAATTAAATTAAATTAAAGACATTATTAAACCTCGAAGTAGGGTTTTTGTCAAGGTATTTTTCCACATAAATCAGCTTATTCAAATTTCATCGATTGGTATGCTAAATTGAACGAAACGTAGAGTTTGTAAATCTCGATAAAATTGCCAACGATAACTTCAAATAATAACTAAAAAACTGTGGAAAAAATATACAGAGGCTTCGCCAAAAAAATTATTCTAGCCATTCTCAAATAGTCCTGGAACCGACATAATGTTGGACGCATAATTTTCATCATAATAATTATTTCATACTAACCGAAAACCTGTCATGCAAACATTTTTATTATTAAATTTATCTATAAATAAGTGTATACAAATAAAAAGATTTGAAATTAACAACTTTTTCCATTTCACTGAAACAGACGGTAAAAACTTATATCTCCATTTCTTTCTTTCTTTCTTTCTTTCTGAAGCCAAATAGCGTCTCTGACGTGTCAGTTCCGTGTTTACACGCGGTCAAAACGAAATAGTGCAATATTTATTTATGCAGGGCGTAACGGTCGTGTGAACTAGCGAAGGAACTAACTAACGAATTATATTAGAGACACTGTTGTACAAATTATCTGATGCTTAATTGCAAAATCTATTAAATTTTCAGTGTATCATTTATAGAGAAAATGTTAGAGTCATCTTTCTCTCAAGTGATATTTTTTTTTTTTTTTTTTTTGTACTTTTTAATCATTTCATCCCAAGCAAAGCAAAAAAGACACTAAGACCGAGCAGGGGATGACCGAGTGAAAAAGAATAAGGAGGGAGAACAATAAAAGAACAAGAATTAAGAAGAGAGAAGATAACGATTGATATTGCATTTCAATTTTTGAAGATCAATGTTGACTGAAAGCAAGAAGCCGGAAGAGAGTTCCCCAAATGAGAAATATGAAGAAAGAAACTCTTAACGTAGTACTTACAGATACATCTAGCCATTTCAACTGGAAAATGATGAGACCTTACCGCCAATCTAGTACTGCAGTTAAATTCATAAAGTGTACATAAGTTCGTCAGAACAATTACTATGAAAGTATTTATTAAAAAGGCAGAGGGAAGCTACGTTACGGCGATGGGAAAGTGACTGAAGCCGAGATGCAAGATCGGGACTAATAACATTACAGATTATTTTCTGGATTTTATCAAGGATCTCTCTCTATATATATAAGCAGAAACACCAGACCAGATGTAGTAGCAATAGTCAAAGCATAGAAGAATGGTAGAACCGAAAACACAGTCTGTTGGTGTTTGCGTCATCAGTTTTTATGCTCTTTTCCCCTTTTTCTTGCTTTCTTATTTCCTTTTTCATTCTTTTCTTTTTCGTTTTCGTTCTTTTTCTTTGATTTTTCTTTCTTTTTTCTCCCCACCCCACTTTCATTCTTCTTTCATTTTGGTTCTTCTTTTTTCCTTATCGTTCTTTCATTTTTTTTTTTTTTTCGTTCTTTCTCCACTTTCTTTTTTTCGTTTTCGGCCTTCTTTTTCTTTTTTCTTTCTTTCTCCTTCCATTTCCGTTCTTCTTCGTTTTCCTTCCTCCTCTTTCCTGATCGTTCTTTCTTTTTTTTTTTCTTTTTCGGTTTTCTCCTTCCACTTTCTTTATCCTTTTCGTCCTTCATTCTTTTTTCTTTCTTTCTTTTTCTGTCCTCTTTCGTGCTTCTTCCGTTTTCATTCTTTCTCTTCCATTCCCTTCTTTCTTTTTCGTTTTATCTGCTTCCATTTTCTTTTTCCCTTTCGTCCTTCATTTTTTTGCCTTTCTTTTTCTTTCCATTTTCATGCTTCTTCCGTTTTCGTTCCGTCTCTTCCCTTCCTTTTTTTTCTTTTGCGTTCTTTCTCTTTCTCCTTTCTTTTTCTTTTTCGTTCTTCTTTCTTTTGCATTTTTTTTTTAATTCTTTCTTTTTCCTTCCATTATCTTGTATCTTCCGTTTTGGTTCCTTCTATCCCCTTTTCTTTTTCTTTTTTCTCATTTTCGTTCTTTCTCTTCTTTTTTTAAATTTTTCCATATTTCTCTTTCGTCTTTTCTCTCTCCATTTTTGCTGCTTTTACTTTCTTTCCTTCGTTCTTGTTTTTTTCCCCTTTTAATTTCATTCTTCAACCCTTCTTTTTCATCTTTTCTTGTTCATCTTTTCTTTTTCGTCTTTTTCTTTCTCTATAGTTTTTCCTTCTCCACTTTCTCGTCTTTTTAATTCTTCTTCCTGCTTCATGATTTTATCTTTCATTTTCGTTTTTCGCATTCAACCTTTCTTCCCATATCTTTTTTTTATCTTCCCTTTTTCCTTTATTTCTCTTTCGTATTTTCTTCTTTCTCTTTCAGTCTGCTTGCAATTCTTTATTTATCTTTTTTTCAGCTTTTTCTTTCCTTCATTTTTTCCTACAACCTTTTTTATTCGTTTTACCTCAACCATGTTTTATTCTCTCTCTCTGACTCTTTTGTTTTTTCTTCCTTTTCCTCTTTTATTTTTCTTCCATATTTTCGCCTTTCTCTTTCGTCTGTTCTCTTTCTCCTTTTCTTCTTTGTATTTACTCTTTTATTTATAATCTTTATCTTTTCTATTTTTGAATATTCGTCTTTTTCTTTCCCATTTCTCTTTTTCCTTTTAAATATTCTTTCTTCTTTCCTTGTTCTCAGTTTTATTTAAAATTTCTTCATTGTTCTTTGTTCTTCATCTTCTGTTCACCCATCTTTTTTATTTCCTTCTTTCTCCTTCCGCCTGCGTTTGTTTGTTTATTTCTTTCTTTCTTCTTCTTTTGTTCGTTTTCCTTTTTTCTTTTCTTTATCTTACCTATTCCGTCTTCTAGAATTCTCTATTCTCTTCCTTCTTTTGATTCATCTTTCGCTTTCCTTTCCTTTCCTTTCGTCTTTCTTTCTTTCTTTCTTTTTCTGTCTATCTGTCTGTCTTCTTCTTTCGTTTGTTTTATTTTTTTCTATTCTTATCTACTTCTTGTATTTTTTCTTCTCTTCCTTTCGTCGATTCATTTTCTTTCTATCTTTCTTTCTTTCTTCTTCGTTCGTTCATTTTCATTTCTTTCTCTCACCTACTCCTTCTTGCTTCTCTCCTCTCTTCCTTCCTTCATTTTATCTTCCTCTATCTTTCTTTCTTTCGTTCGTTTTCCCCCTTTTTCTTATCTACTTCTTCTTCCTGCATTATTTCTTCTCTGCCTTCCGTCTATTCACCTTCCTCTTTATTTCTTTCTAACTAATCTTTCATTCATTTTCATTTCGTTATCGCATTGGCTTCTGTTTCTGCTGTTTCATGTAGCGATGTGCGCCAATGTCGTAAATGGACAGTTAATAGACAGACAGGTTGATGGCGAGACAGTACAGAAGAGAAATATGGCAGCGAGTAATGGATGGGAAGAATGGAAAGCAGGTGAGGCCAGTGCACCGATGTCGGCCCCTGGGGTTACAGGGCTATAAAATGACGCATAAAAAGATATACAATGCGATACGAGTCACGCACAAAAAAGAAGATAACGTATGAGAACAGGTCGCCAACCATCGCGTAATTATTGACGACATATCAGTGTCCTTAGATTTATATAAAAACGGGTGAACTTTATTACATATATATAAAAAAAAAAAAAACTTACAAAAAGCCAAGTTACAAACATTTTATTAATGCGCGGCTGAGATTTTATAGTTACAATGTATATTTGAGTCTGGCGCAAGATCATAGAAATTAGATGCACAATGAGGACTGGATTATTTACACTAGGATAATGAGTGGTGAAAGTTGCTTGCTAATCATTTCACATAACGAGAGACCAATATAATTTTTAGTTTAGTCTGCCACAGGTCACATGTAGAGCACTGAAAAGAAACCACATTTTTTTAAGTATTTCACCCCAAGAAAGGCAGGAGTGCCACTAGCACGCAGGGTGGGGTTACGGAGAGTGAAAGTGAGAGAAATAAGTGAATATAGAGGGGATTGAGAAAAAAAGGAGGGGCATCAGGGGGAAAAAACCTCGTCAAAGCAGTAACCATGAAAATATTTGCAGAAAGGCAAAGGAAAGCCATATCACGTCTGTGATAAAGTGACTGGAGTCGAGAAGCTATAGGACTATACCAAACCTTTCGTTTTACCAGTATGCATACTCGAGAAAACTTAAGAAAGTAGCAGGTCGATAGATGAAAATGTATTGTTTAAAATAAACCAAACGGAGTAGAAGTGGCAGTTGCATTTAGCTATTTCAACAGTAAAAGGGTGAGACCTAGATGCCAATCTAGTTGCATGCTTAAATTCATGTAGTCGGGGTACAAGGGAAAATATCTCATCAGAGCAGTAGCCATGAAAATATTTGTAGAAAAGACAGAGGGAAGCCCCATCACGTTTGTGAGAAAGTGACTGAAGTCGAGATGCCAAGTCTGGATCGATTACATTACAGATCAGTTTTCGGATTTTGTCAAGAACCTCGAAATGAACAGCAGGGGCACCAGACCAGATATTGTAACAGTATACAATACATGGATGAATGGTAGATTTGTAGATGTGTAAAATGGTCTCTGACGAGAAATACTTTCTGGCACGACACAGTGAATCAACTTTATTTGCAGTAGATGCAGCTATTGATTCAATGTAGTCTTTCCACTTCAAGTCAGTTAAAAACGTGAAGCCAACAAGACGCAGTGAAGCGATCTCACGGAGACGAGCATCATCCATGCTGATGAGTTTGCAGGGACGTTTCTCTATGGTGGCTAAATACAACAGTACCCTGGTCCTGTGGCATTTTCAAGCTAACCCCTGCTCTATAGTGTAGACATATTCAAACATTTGCTACACCTGGATTTTTTTAAGACAGTTGCTGATAATTTAGAACGTAGAAGACAACGGGTAACATGATTTTCTCATCCAATTTATTGACCAATGAAAATACTCTGTACTTTAAAATTCTCGCTCCTTCTTTTACCGAGTGGAGCACAAAAAGAGTAACAAAATAAAATTGTTACAGTTTCTACAAGTGTAGGAATTTTTGCGATTTTGTTTTTCACAAGGGGTGGAAAATATTTTAAAGTTTTAATGTCCAAAAGCATTTTCAAATTGATAAATGTTTAGTCACTGTAATCAGTAATTAATGACATGTTAGATCCGGCACCTCGATGCTGGAGGACGTTTGCCACTCTGGCAACTGAAAATGTTTACGACTCTCTCCAAAATGTCATTCAGAATTCTCCTGATTTCTGTCTTGGTGTTTTTCTTTCAGCCTTTCAATTGTGTCTGGACTGCCCTTATAGACTCTCTTCTTCAAGTAGACCCAGAGAAAGTAGTACGGTGGGCTCAGATAAGGAAAGTTGGGCGACCATGGATTGTCAGTCCTCCTTGAGATTAATTGGTATCCAAGAAAACAAAAACCCTCTTTCTCTCTCGATAACAGTAACGACGCGATTATAACGTAGATGTCAAAGATATTTAAAAGAAAAAAAAAACTTGTAGTTCCAACGAATGATTTATTTCATAGAAATATTTCAACTAGGAGTTGTCAGTCTTGGTTACTCCTTAATTTGAGTAAAACAGTGAAAATAAACTAGAAACGCTTAAGTATTCAAATCAAAGGAAAAAAAACGAGGTGATGACGTTTACAAAGTAATAGTAAGTTGAGGTTTAAGAAAATTTTGTTTTTACTCGATAAATTGCAATTTTATTCACCTTTGTGCGTGCGCGTGTAAGCATTCAGACATAACTAATATATATATATATATATATATATATATATATATATATATATATATATAAAAGAACAATAAGAAAAAAGTCAAATGTAAGTCTAACTTCCCTTAGTCAAAGCAAATACTCGAGTCCCCTTGTTAAAAACCGACCTTGTGTCATAACCTGATAGTGGGATTTCCTGTCGGAGTATATGCTGTGGTTGTAGTATCTGTATCTTCTTTCCTCATTTGCGTCTCCCAACCCTGTTGCGTGGACAGAATCCCCGGACTTGTTCTGTAACATCTGTTCCATAGCGTTGGTATGACCGGCTATGATTAGCTTAGACACGCTATGGCCAGCTAAGACCAGCTCGGACCAGCGACCCGACTGGAGACACTCAGGTCCCCATGTTAAAAACCTTGTCTCGAAACCTGACTCAGTGTGGAGTCAAGATAAATACTGGGATTATATTGTTCAGTGCACTCACGTCGCTATCGAATGTGACATAAGGTCGCGGTTTAAAGGGGGTTTAACGACAATTCAATGGAAAAGTCCCTCTCTTTATTTTCCTTTTCGTGGACAACTCCGGCACCGGATAATGAATACAGCTGCCCTCACAAGGAAAGCAGTTCGTCGTGAAAAGTGTCGTATGTGTGATCAATCATCTGTCAATAATATTAGCTCAATCCACAGGAGGCCATCTATGCAGAACGTCTTTTTCAGTAGGGGTGGGTGTCTGGGTTTATTTCCAAGAGTCCCCAAAAGGAAAAATATCGAGGCGGTTTGAGATATTTTTTACGGTATTGGGGATAAACCCAAATTAAATTCGACGTTTGTGTCATATTGTTTGTATCGTGGGCGCGCAGATTAAATACTCAGATCAATTTGCGTAGTGCCTAGCAAAATTAACCGTTTGCGACGGCATAGTAAGTTGAAGGTGCAGCATGCTTGCGGACTTGTTCTACGTTTTTACCATTTCCCCCAAGCATGGTAGTAAAGCCACTAAGACGCTAGTATGAGAGAATATGAGAAAAAACACCATTAAACAGGCAGAACATTAAGAAAAGTACAGGAAAAGAACAAGAGATAAAATGATAACTATTGAGTTTAAATTTTTGAAGATCAAAGTTAACTGGAATGCAAGAGGCCGACTGGAGATTTTTACCAACGAGAAAAGAAACTGTTAGCTTAGAACAAACGACTACAAGTATGTCAGTCGGCGGGAGAGAGAACTACTACGACACAGACTGTTAGACTACCCAACACAAGGCAATAAAGCCACTAAGAAGCAAGTTGTTATCGTGTCTTAGAAAATATGAGAAAAATATACTATTATGAAGAGAATACAGTAAAAGAATAGGAATTAAAAAGACAGAAGATAACGACAGGTATAGCATTTACATTTTTAAGGATAAAAATTGACTGGAAAGCAAGAAGCTGGAAAAGAGTTCCACAAGCGAGGAGTGCAAAAGGAGAAACTGTTAGCGTAGAACTTACGTTTATATCTAGACATTTCAACTGTAAGATGATGATACCTTATCGCCAATCTAGCACTCTACCCAATGTCTAGGTAGCTAAGAGGAAAGTAATATTTATTTTGATAATACAAAAATGTGGCATAAGGCCAAGAAGAGGGATGAATAAGGCAGGTCTTCAATTAGTCTTATTTTAAACTTAGCTAACAACAATTACTAACACAAACATACCACAGTATTCCTTACTCCAAAAGAAAATATTCTTACCATTCTAACTACAGCTACTATGATACCTCAAAGACTCCATGAAGTCCTAACTAGTTCCTATATGAACAATTTGTCTAGGGTAGGGTTGGATATAAATAACCACATTTAAAAATGAAAAACCCCAAAGAGGATAGTTCATCAGAACAATTACCATGAAAATATTTGTAAAAAAATTCCAGAGACGCTACATTACGGCGGTGGATAAGAGACTGAAACCGAGATGCCAGGTTAAAAACAGTAACATTGCAGATTTTTCTTTAGATTTTATCAAAGATCTCTAAAGACAAAATTGTCCTGCACGACACAGTGAAGTAACTTTCCTAGCCGCAGATCTAGCAATTTATTCAATATAATCTTACAATTACATCTGGCAATTCTCTACTGAAAGCTGGTTGTTTTAAGCAGTGACTTTAATTTATTTGTTACGGTGGAGTAATGGCTCGCGGCTCGGATTGAGCCGAGTTCGAATTCCAGTCGAATCCATTACATTCACTAATACCCTTGGGAAAGGTATGAATCCTCCTCTTCTCCCCCAGCTATGGGTAAATAGAAGGACAGACCGGGTTCTATAGTTTTGAATGGCAACTGGTCTACCACAGAAAGAAATGGCAACCTACTGCGGGAAAAAACCTGCCTCATCAATCATTTATCGACAGATTCATCATCGTCTAAGGGTGTTTCACCCATGGCACTTAAATGACTAATAGTCAAACTTATTTAACGAGTCGACAGCTATGACCATGACGTGTACTAAGCATTATGGAAGTGAAGAATTTCAAGAGCAAACCAAATTTTAGGAATATTTAAAGACACCAAAGAAACGTATCAAATGTCTTAACCAATACATCTTTATGTCCGATCATTTTGCTTTTGACTAAGGAAGACTTATCCATGTTATCTTAAAAGAGATCCAGATATATTTATTTTAAGTTTATCTAACCATCCGTAATCGGAAGCAAGAATAACATTGCTTGAATTTGGCCAGATATTTTAGAACTGAATGGATTTCGGCATCTATCAACATCAAAATAACTAACCGGTCTTTGATGTCGTCTTTCTTTTTATGAATTGAAGTTGATTTCTTCTGCGAAATAATACGCAAAAAGGATCTGAAAAGGAACCTTTCGGGGAAGAAATCTAAAGATATAGCTCTGGGAGAATAATCATCTTCTGGGAGGGATTTTAGGTTTGTCGTATGGAATTCTTTCCTCCACTAATTCGTTGATACTTGCATATCTCATATTCTTGTAAAAGCTGAGTTGGTGCCAAATTTGTAATTTTGGATAGCGAAATATTGCGTCTGTTTAACAGACTTCTTTTTTTAAAAAAATCAAATATAATGTTGATGTCGTATTTAAGATAATATTGCAAGTGAGCAAGAGTATGTGCGTATGTTTGCTTAATGGAGAGAGAAAACGGGGGGGTGGATAAAGCATGGAAGAAATAAATTTGAAAAGACAGTCACGCGGTAAGTAAGAAAGAAAGTAATAAGGAAAAAGAGAAATTTGGAAAGAAAGAAAGTAATAAGGAAAGAGAGAACATTGGAAAGAAACAAAGAAAGAAAGAAAAAAAAATTGAAAAGAAAGAAACAAAGAAAAAAGAAGGAAAGAAAAAAAGAAGGAAAGAAAAAGAAACCGCAAGAAAGAAATTTGGAAAGAAAGAAACCAATGACAGGATAAGAAAAAAAGAAAGAAAGAAAGAAAGAAAGAATCAAACAGACAAACAAAAAAACTGTTATGGAGTGGTTTCGCAGTGGAGGCTTGTATTTGTACTAAGTCGGTCCTAAAATACGTTCGACGTACAAAACGTTAGGAACTTGATATAATAGCTAATGACGCAGAGTAATCTAGTTGTGGTCGCTGATACTTTAGTATCCAACTAACGGTCGTCCGGCATCGACTCACTGACCCCCTCAGTAACGGTATCTAGTCACCCCCCACCCCACACACACACGTGGGCATCATGTGGCACAAGACCGGTTTAACGTGGGATCTCCGAGCTCGTGGGCTCGGCCAAAAATATGCCAATTGAACCCGTATAAACGGGTTCAGTGTCGGTTTACATCCCCGAAAGAGAATCCGCCCTTCGGCGTAGCCTCGTTCGGGTTCCTCCCCGCCCGATGGCAGAGAGTTCAACAGGTCAGCCGGTCGTCCGACTTCAGACTGAACTCACTGACCTACTGAGCGATATTCAGTCACCCCCACGAGGGCATCATGTGGCACAAGGCCGGTTTAACGTGGGATCTCAGAGCCCGTGGGCTCACCCAAAAATATGCCCTTTTAACCCGTATAAACGGGTTCAGGGTCTGTCTACCCCCAGAAAGAGACTCCGCCCTTCGGCGTAGCCTCTTTCGGGTTCCTCCCCGCCCGAAGGTAGAGAGTTCAACCGGTCAGCCGGTCGTCCGACTTCAGACTGGACTCAGACTGACCCACTGAGCGACTCCGCGTTACTATTACTACTCTTACTTATTATAGGTGGGAGAGTCTATTAACAATAGAATAGGTGTGTTCCACTATAACACAAACAAACAAACAATGAACTTTAGAAAGAACAAAAAATCATAAAGAAAGGCGGGAAAGAGGATAGAAGAAAGAATTTGCAAATTAAAGAGAAAGAAAGAAATTTGTAAAAAAAGAAAGAAATTTGTAAAGAAAGAAAGATAGAAATGCGTTAAGAACGAAATAAGTTTGGGAAGAAAGAAACCAAAACAGAAAGAAATTTATCAATGGGAAAAGAAAGTGACAGAGAGGATAGGAAAGCAAAATGCTTATAAATAACAGAAAAATACCAAAAATGAAAATAAATTAAAAGATACGGAAGTAAAATAAGTTGAAACGCAAGGAACAAACGGAACAAAACTTTCAATAAAATATTAGGTTGGTGCAAAAATAATGACGTAATAATGTCGTTTTTTGACGTATTTTTTAACGTCAAAATACGACATTATTACCTCATTTTTTTTTGCACCAACCTAATAATTAAGTAAAAGAAGAAAATATGTGGACAATTTACAAAGGAAACAAAAATTAAAAAGAAAATGAAGAAGCAACTGGAAAAGAAAAGACATTAAAAAAAAGAAGAAAATCTCCCAAAATAAAACCCACGAAAAAAAAACAAACAAAAAAAAAACAACAATATTCCAATCCTCATCTCGTTCTTACTATTCAACTTCCTTTTTTTTCCCTCGAAACTTTACGCTTCCAGAAAACACGAGTCGGCCAATTAGAATCAGTTTATCTTTTTATTGGTTTTACTGATTTACCGATAAACTTTTCATGGTTTGTTTATTTGCGAGGTTTTGTTTGTTTTAAGGTGGTAAATAATCAGTGAAGCAGGGATAAGCGAGACGTTTAGAACTGTGTGAAATCTTCAGAACCGTTCAAAGGCTATAAACCCTGTTTCTTCAGACGTTAACACCCGCGGAGTTTACAGCTTCTATCAGTAATTTCGAACGAAATGTACTCTTTGAGATAATTTAAGCTTAAATGATATCAAATCCTTACTGATTTAGCGGTTTTAGATTTAAAGCGATTCTTTAACATATCTATCTATCTATCTATCTATATATATATATATATATATATATATATATATATATATATATATATATATATATATAATTTAAAAGAAAAACAGACCTCTTTAAAGTACCATTATAATAATTTATTTCACTTCCAAAAATGAAATGAAACGAAAAAAAAATTTTGGAAGTGCTCTCTGATGATCCGGCGCCTTTTAAAAGGACTCTGGTGAAATAAATTATTATAATGGTACCATAAAGGGGTCTGTTTTTCTTTTAAATATTAGCTCTGGATTTACATTGAGCTCTTAGGATTTCATCCTCCTTGTGATTACCCATACGGATTACCAAGTTCTTCATAACTTATATATATATATATATATATATATATATATATATATATATATATATATATATATATATATATATATATATCAGATCAGACCCAACAGCAATATTGCTAATGTACCTGGGCTGGAGCTATCCAATCAACTTTCCAGGGATCAAAAAACTGGCCCTTTGGGTGATGTATTATTTTTCTCCTTGCATCCCATTTGCGGACGGGCTACATTTTTTAGGACTAAAGTTCAGACCTTCAAGCTAGAAACATCCATACGACGTATACAGGGTCAAATCATACTTTCTTTGATATTCCATTGATAAGGAGGAAGTTCCACTCAGTTAGCTTTTTCCACAAAACTTGTATTTGTGGAACAGGCTCCCGGGAGGATGCTTTCCGATAATGATTTATAAATGAATTTAATAATTTCATAATGATATGAAACTTTCAGTCCAGTGTCAACCGTTATCTATCCGACATATTCCCATAGTTCGCATTTTTTGTTCCCTCTATGTAAGCATTTACCACAAGCTCATCCAGTAACGCTCCACCATAAAAAGTTACTGAATAATTAACATTAGGCACCTCCAAAGAAACGCGATACCTAACGTCTAAAATGAATGAAGATTAGCAAATATTGAATACTTTCATTTTAAAATCGGAGTAATGGATAGCGACCCGGATTGAGGAATCGGAGAGCCGAGTTTGAATTCCAGTCAAATCCAAACTTATGTGCTAATAACCTTGGGAGAGGCATGAATCCTCATTCTCTCGTTTCGGCCCTTCAGTTCCTGTCTATATTTCTGAGATGAGGTATTATGTACACTATTTACATTATTCGGAATATTGTCCTCATCTTTGTTGCCATATTTATTACAATGTTTCGGCCCTTCAGTTTCTGTCTATATTTCTGAGATGAGGTGTTATGTACACTATTTGTATTGCTCGGACTATTGTCCTCATCTTTGTTGCTATATTTATCACAGCTTTTCGGTCGTTGTACCGCCCAGCCTTCTTCGGATGTTTGGAACGTCGAACTGAACCCTTTATTTCGCTCGCTGGGGTAGACTGTATCGAGACTTCATGGAGTATTGAAATAAAGATCAAGTATACATATATATATATATATATATATATATATATATATATATATATATATATATATTTGAGGAATCTAAATGAAATAATAAAAAACGAAAGAATATTAATCTACGACCCAGTGTATCTGAAGATTTTAATTTTTTAATATTTTTTTAGTGTTCAATATATATATATATATATATATATTATTCCAGGATCCATTTTACTCAAAATGTTCTTCGCTCTCTCTAACCTTGTAATGTTCTACCTTGGAATAACAAGTTGCCTCATACGTTTCACGTACGATTTTATTTTCAAGTCTTTTTTCACTGTTCTTTGGGGTGTCATGGCTGAAACTTCTCTCTCACCTCTCAAACGTCTCCTAGATTGAGTTGGATCTTTTCTAATTGAACTCTTTCGTTCTAAGTTTAAATGATGGTCCTTCTTGCAATTGTAACCTTCTGATTCATTTTCCTCTATATTGTTCCCTTTGTTTTTAACTTATCCATATTTCTCTTGATGTTCCCTGAATGGACTTTGAAGATTGAAGCTAGTTTATGAATGTTGGTAGTGAGGCTGACGCAAAACAATTTTAACTTGTTATCATTCTAGGTGAATCATTGAAAAGGTTTTCCAGTGATTCTTGCGACAAATAGTGTCAACATGACTAAAGGTTATCTGAAAACCTTGAAAGAAAAACTCAGTTTAGCGATTTTTTAGAAATTAAACATTTTGTGGGCTGGACAATTTTGGTGTGACAGGATTTACAGACGATTTCTTTCACCAGTTAAACATTGGTTGGGGTTCCTTTACGAGAGCAGCAGCCAGATTTATTTTGTCGGTTCTGTCGGTCCTGTTTCTGAGACATGAATAAATAGTTGGGCCATCAGCGTTTCTTCGGAATTCTATGAATATGCTAGAATCTCTACATTACAAAGACACATTTCTTCAAGGTTATAAGCTGGAAATTACGGCATTTATGACACTTAGGGTGGAACGTAGTATTCTATAAGGCGTCACATCGTCTGGTATAAAATCCATCCCGACGTCTGAATCGATTATTCAGAGACAGAAATGCCAAAGATTTTACCTACATGGGATATATTATTTTTGTCAAGGGATGTAAAACATTTTTGGGGGCGTACCCTTCGAGAACATGTCCCGTGTTTATAAAACACAAGGACAGCTATAGCGAATGTTCGGGTAGGTTATAAAAGGGATGAGGCAAAGAAGAGTAGAAATAGTAAATAGTTTTTGACGGAAACAGGAAAGAATATTCGTGACCTTGTACTCCTAAGCTATGATATCAAACGGAATAGGCACTTTAGGGTTTTCCTTTAAAGAGAGCACTGTTTCTTCTTTTCATCTTTAAATATTGGGGATAATCTATCTATCTATCTATCTATCTATCTATCTATCTATCTATCTATCTATATATATATATATATATATATATATATATATATATATATATATATAATATATATATATATATATATAAATACACAGACACGCATATATATATATATATATATATATATATATATATATATATATATATATATATATAAATTCAAAGGATATGTAAATATTAAATTATACACTCGGAAAGACATAACCATGTGTATAAACATATGGAAATATATATATATATATATATATATATATATATATATGTGTGTGTGTGTGTTGAACAATAAAATTATTAGTATCTGTCTATATTTCTGTGATGAGGTATTATGTACAGTTTTTACATTATTCGGACTATTGTCCTTATCTTTGTTACCATATTTATCACAACGTTTCGGCCATTGTACGCTCCAGTCTTCTTCAGGTTGTTGGAATGTCGAACTAAACCCTTTATTTCGCTCGCTGTGGTAGTCTGTTCTAGTTTCATGTGCCATGTCGTGCCATGTGCCTCAAAGACACATGTCACAGTGAATAAATACGTTAGTTAGATCCAGTGACACGACCCAAAGAGTGTAAGTTCAATACCTGGTTAAGGCAGTGAAGAACTTGGAGAGGGGAATTAACACGAGATAACTGATAACTGGCATCTATTAGATATGGCACGTGAAACTAGAACAGCGAGCGAAATAAAGGGTTCAGTTCAACATTCCAACCACCTGAAGAAGGCCGCAGCGTACAACGGCCGAAACGTTGTGATAAATATGGCAACAAAGATGAGGACAATAGTCCGAATAATGTAAATTGCCTAAAAAATATTAAAAAAATAAAAATCTTCAGACACACTGGGTTGTATATTAATATTTTCTCGTTTTTATTATTTCAGTTGGATTCCTCGATGAGTTTCGGCCAACATGGCCATCATCAGAAAAAAAACTGCTTGTTACATACATACATACATATATATATATATATATATATATATATATATATCAATTCCTATAATAAAGCTCTAAAAGAGAGTGACTATAAAAACCCAAAACTAACTTATATAAAAAAAAAATGAAAATGGAAAGCATAGAAAAAACAGATGTAGAAAAATAATTTGGTATACGCCGCCATACAACCAAATGGTAAATAACAAATTAGGACAAAACTTCCTCGCATTAATTGTCAAGCATTTTCCTAGTGAAAGTAAACTAAATAAAAACACACTAAAATTGAGTTATAGCTGTACAGAAAACTTAGAAAAAATTATTAAGAAACATAATGCTAATATCTTAAATAAACACTTATACCAAAACCAAAAAAAATTAGACAATGGAAAAATAAAAATAAAAACTGATGAAAATAAACAAAAATTATGTTACTGTAGAAATCCTCATAATTCCCCTCTACAAAATAAATGTCGCACAGAATCATTAGTATACCAATGCATATCTCTTCGATTGAAAATACTGAAAACATAAAAATATATATGTTGCACTAGCCATGAGTTCAAAAAAAGATTCAACCAACATCAAACTTCATTTAGGATAAATAAATATAAAACTCAAACATCTCTCTCGAAGTACTTCTGGCACAAATAAAATCAAATAAAACACCTACAGTAAAATGGAAGTTACTCAGAAAAGTTAGAATATGTAGGTCATTAAATGACCCATGGCCTTTGTGCATACATGAGATAC
Source organism: Acanthosepion lycidas (assembly GCA_963932145.1). Classification (NCBI taxonomy): domain Eukaryota; kingdom Metazoa; phylum Mollusca; class Cephalopoda; order Sepiida; family Sepiidae; genus Acanthosepion; species Acanthosepion lycidas. The sequence goes on along the minus strand of OZ010604.1, from coordinate 27,059,758 downwards.
TATATATTACTAAGTTTATGAAAAATAAAAATTTACTGAATCAGAGAAATGAAATAGCTATTTTATGCCGTCATTGTCAAAAATTTTCCTTAAATAATAATAAAAAATAAAAATAAATTTAAAAAGTGCGACCAGGTAATATACATACTTATATTTAACGTGAAAAAATAATGTTATATACTGTAAGTAATTCTATTACATTTACTGATTTTAAAAAAAGAAAAGAAAAAGTCTATTAAAATAATAGTGAAAATATTTTAAAGTTGTATTTACAATTGTAGTTAAACGAATTCTAACCTAAACATCTTCTAAAATTGTAGTTAAATAAAACGTATTCTAAACTAAACACCTCTCAAAAAGTACTACCGGCACTTAAATGAATCCAATAAAACACCTACAGAAAAATGAAATTATGATGAAAAGCTAGATGTTGGCCATTGTATGTCCCATGTCCTTTGTACATACATGAGAAATTATATATTACTAAGTTTATAAAAAAAAATAAATTTTAGTAAATCAGAGAAATGAATTAGCTATTTTTGCCGTAATTGTCATAAATTTTACTTAAATAATATTTAAATATAAAATTTTAAAAATCGTAATATACATACTTATACTAGATGTGGAAAAATAATTTTACTTACTGTAAGTAATTCTAATACATTTACTTCTTTTAAAAAGAAATATAGTCTATTAAAACTAACAGTGAAAATATTTTAAAGTTATATTTAAAATTGTAGTTAAATAAAACGAATTCTAACCTAAACAACTTTTAAAATTGTAATTAAATAAAACGTATTCTAACCTAAAGATCTCCCTCTAAGTACTACAAGCACTTAAAAGAATCCAATAAAACACCTACAGTAAAATGAAATTAATATGAAAAGCTAGAAGATGTAAGCCATTCAATGACCCATGTCCTTTGTACTTACATGAGAAACAATATATTACTAGGTTTATATAAAAAATAAAAGTTTACTAAATCAGTGAAATTAATTAGCTATTTTTGCCGTCATTGTCATAAATTTTACTTAAATAATATTTAAATATAATTTGAAAAAAATTGTTACCTAATAATATACATATTTATACTTGATGTGAAAATAATTCTACATACTGTAAGGGATTCTAATACATTTACTTGTTCTTAAAAGAAATATAGTATATTAAAAATTAAAAGTGAAAATATTTTTCAAATCGTAGTTAAATAAAACATATTCTAACCTAAACACCCCCCATAAAAATCTTTAAATATACAAATAGAAAAAAATGCCGTAAGAATTTTTGCCGTTAACAATAATTTTAAAAAAAATAAATCCAGACAACATGCATTTAACGGATGTCAGATTTCATTGAAAAATACATCCCTACCCCCTACCAAAACGTAACTAATAACGGATACATCTACAGCGATAATGAACATGCAAACACCCCTTGACTGCATGAATGGATTTCTGTTTATCTTAGTAACGTAAATTATGATTTTTGCTGTGTCTTTTAAACCCAGTAATTTTAAAAGTTACTCCAAAATTTGCTTGAGGATGAAATGGAACTAATGTCTTTAATTTAATTACAAAATTAAATTCGGAGCTTTCAGCTTCCATTTTTGAAACATGGTTAGAAGTGTGTAGCGAAAAAAAACATATTTTAAATCAATTAATTTATAATATTAATGCTGTGTAAATTTATATTGAGCACTATTTTGTAAAAATAAAAATATCTATAAGAACACCGGATTATATATCTTACTGTCCTTTCTTTCTTTCTTTCTTATATATATATATATATATATATATATATATATATATATATATATATATAATGAAATAATGCGGCTTAATTAATATTATAAAATAGTCATTCAAAGAATAAATCAGTAAAGTTAATGTAATTAATAGCGAATTCATTTCGCTAACAGATTAAGAATGTATTAACTTACTGACCACACGCTGAACGACACGATCCTTGTTTTTATTAATTGTACGATGGATTAGTATATATATATATATATATATATATATATATATATATATATATATATATATATATATATATACACTGTACTTTTTGCTAAATCATTTTATTCACATTTAAGTACCTGCTTCAGTGAGTACTTTTCGGTTTCTTTTTTCAACTTTCTGATGTCATCGAAATTACTTTAATCCTTACAAAGAATTACATTCGTTATTTTCCACAACTCAGGCATCAAATTAATGGAGATTTTCTATAATTCTTCCCGAACAAAAGAAATTACCATTCTTTGAATTTCTTTCTTTCACTCTCTTTCTTTTTCCTTTCTTTCTCTTTCGCCCGACTCCGAATTAGAAGCACTTGAAAAATAGAGATATTTTAAATTAGTTTTACCATTTAATGGATTTGTTGAAATACACCTTACTTCAGTATATTTCATTGTGCATTTACACTCAATAATTATATATATATATATATATATATATATATATATATATATATATATATATGTACGTGTGTTTGTGTGTGTGTGTGCGTGCGTGCGTATGCAAACATTTCAGGTAGAATATATCTGTAAAATAACATTATAGAATAAAGACAATGGAAAAACATATCTTTCGTCTTCTTTCTCAAGGCAAATGCTCATTTGCCGTGATGAAGTCCTTCAGAGGTTGAAACACCTCAGCTATGATAACTTTTCTATTTGACTTTATTCACATGGCCAAAATAAAACGTACATAGAATGTATTGAATGTAGTTTCAAACATAGCACAATCATATTTCGCCATTCAAGCTAGTAAGTTTATTGTGCTCTACCAAACTTGCTAAACAACAGAGATCCAATTGTAAGCTGGAAAAATTTATAAAAAACCGAAGACTTATAACAACCACAAAAATATTTGTAAACCTCTGCCAACAGGAAAGATTAGCAGTTATAACATTTTCGGATCCAAAGAAACTTCTGAATTAGAAATCCGAAAACTTGAATCCTTGCATATTAGGAAATTCCTCTTAAGCACATATGAGGCTGGATAAGAAATTTCAATTAGGCCCACACCGATACTTTTATATAATATATATATATATATATATATATATATATATATATATATATATATATATATATATATATATATATATATGTGTGTGTGTTTATATATATTTAGTTTTAATAATATTAGGTATCGGCAGATCGATGGGGTAGCTATGGGTTCGTCTTTGAGTCCAGCGTTAGCGAATATTTTTCTCGGGTTTCATGAAATTTCCTTATTTTCTTGTATAGTTCGTCCTCTTATGTATCGTCGTTATGTGGATGATACCTTCTGCCTCTTTAATAATGAGGCTGAAGCCGACAAGTTTATCACCAAATTAAACTCTGTCCACCCTGCTCTTAAGTTCACTTTAGAAAAGGAGTCCAATATTTGTCTTTCCTTTTTGGATGTTCTTGTCCCAGACAACGAAAGCTTAATTCATTGGACACTTAAGATATGTTCTGATAGCCTTCTCTGCTGTGAAATTGAGTTTGTTAGGATGACACTTTCAAAAAACGGATATCCTTTGGATGTTTTAGACTCCGTTATCCATGATGTCATTAATAAATTTCATAGGGTTAAGCCGCATTTTTTTGATAAATGTCCAGTTTATTTGCGTCTTCCCTATATTGGTACAGAGGCTGAGACTTTATCTAGACGAATTTCGCGTATGATTAATAGCTGTTATTTTTCGGCGAATGTTAGGTTAATATTTGTTACTCGTCCTGTTTTCTCTTCCATTCGTAAGGACGTCCTCCTCAAAACCGCCACCCCCACCGCCATCATGTTAATTCAGTGATTTATCAATATAAGTGTAGTTGTGGACTCGGCTACATAGGGAGGACGTCTCAAAGATTGGAACTAAGAATAAAACAACACTTACCCACCACCCAGGATTTTGAATCCGGATGCCAGCAAAAGTCAACTAATCAATATTTCTGGCGTTGTAATAAATAGCAGGAAATATGTGGTTGATTTTAATGGCGACAGTTTTTCGATTTTATCTAGGTCCACTCTTCCTATCACCTCAAGGTTCTAGAGTCCTTGTATATCAGATCCCGTGGGCCTTCCCTTTGTAAACAGAGGGAATGCTTACTGGGTCTGAATGTTATTGGACTCTAGTTTCTTGAAATTTATATTTGTTTTCAATTCCATTCGTTATAATAATTAATTTACACGCTTTTATATTTTTTATCCCCGAAAAATAAACCGGTTGTACCTTTTTAAGTTTTTTTTTTAAATGCCATATAAATTTTGCCTTTTCCTAGCTATTGTTAAATTTTGTACCACAAAAACCTATATATATATATATATATATATATATATATATATGTGTGTGTGTGTGTGTGTGTGTGTGCGCGACCCACAGATAAACTGTTTCGCTGTATCACAGTTCATCAGTGTGACTTGACATCCGATTGCCTACTGATTTGGCATCAGTCGGAGATTTTTCCCCTGAGCTGTCAGTTCCAGGCAGAGAGGAAGGTGAATTTTTACTTATTTATTTTAAAATAAACACGCCAGTTACTCAAAGTGCTCAATTCATATAAGAGATTTACATATATATATATATATATATATATATATATATAGGCAGCAACCTTTCTTTCAAACATGTTTCGTTAAATATAAGAGACAAGGAAAATTTGAGGATTTCATTTTTATGTTATAAACCCAAATCTTCCTTATTCCGGTGTCTGTGACGGACCCGCACTGTCCTTGTCCTATTTCCGGTCTGCTACTGTTGCATGCTATATTCATCATAATTCGGATGATAAGTGTATTATATGGCTCATTAGCGATGAGCGTTCATATTCGTCTACATCTGGTTTCTTAGGCAGTGCTATGAAAATAAATCTCGTTAGGTCTTTCGGTATAGCGCCACTGTTGTAGATTTCATTTATTATTTTTGTAATCTTGTCTAAGGATGCCAGCATCTCTATTACAATTCCGTCTGGCCCTGCCGCTTTGTTTCTATTCAGTTTGACCATTTCAGCCTCCATGTCCGGTCCGCTGATATTTCTGTACATTGTCAGTTGTTCTCATTCGTTGTGAAAGAGATTGTCGATCTTATTCTTATTTAAGTATTATTTTCTTTTTCTAACTCCTGGATTTTATGCATGCTGTTGATGAGCATGTTTTTTCTTTCCTCTTCTCTTTTTTATGCATATCTGCTTTATATGTGATACTAATTCTTTCTATTTCTGCATATTTTTCGCTGAGACTCTTTAGTCTGTCTCAAAGTAAGACGATTTTCTAAGCATAGATTTGGCAGCATCCAGTGAGGATCGAACTCTCTATTCAGCCGTAATTAATATAGAGAGACAAACTTGCTTACCATTACAGCACAACAAAGTGCCCTAATGATTTTATAAGCGTAGATTAGATTTGGCAGAAGGCTGAATGTATATGAAACGCATTGAGGCTCGAATACATTATCCAGTCGTAATTGTTCTAACGAGAATAGCTTAATAACAATTATACAACTTAGGATTTTCTAAGCGTCGCTTTGATATGGCACAAAGTCGAAAGTATGGGGCACCCAGTAAGGAACGATCCCACTATTCAGTCATAATTGATCGGGAGAGACAAGTTTGCTATCCATTGCATAACGTCAAGGTGCCCAAAAGGATTTTCTAAGCGTGGCTTAGATGTGGTACAATGACGTAAGTGAGGGTTGAACTCACCAATAAGGGTCGAACTCACTATTTAGTCATAATTGATCGAAACAGACAAGCTTGCTATCGATTACACAATGTCGAAATGCCTCTTTGTGATTTTCTAAGGGTAGCTTACATGTGGCACAAGGCCGAAAGTATGGGTGCTCCCAATGAGGAACGAACTCACTATTCAGTCGTAATTGATCAAGAGAGACAAGATTGTTATCCATTACACCTCGTCGAAGTGCCTCTTTCTGATTTTCTAAGCGTAGCTTAGATGTGGCACAAGGCCGAAAGTATGGGTGCACCCAGTGAGGAACGAACTCACTATTCAGTCGTAATTGATCAAGAGAGACAAGATTGTTATCCATTACACCTCGTCAAAGTGCCTCTTTCTGATTTTCTAAACGTAGCTTAGATGTGGCACAAAGCCGAAATTATGGGTGCACCCAGTGAGGAACGAACTCACTATTCAGTCGTAATTGATCAGCAGAGACAAGCTTGTTATCCATTACACCTCGTCAAAGTGCCTCTTTGTGATTTTCTAAGCGTAGCTTGGATGTGGCACAAGGCCGAAAGTATGGGTGCTCCCAATGAGGAACGAACTCACCATTCAGTCGTAAGTGATCAAGAGAGACAAGCTTTTTATCCATTACACCTCGTCGAAGTGCCTCTTTGTGATTTTCTAAGTGTAGCTTAGATGTGGCAGAAGGCCGAAATTATGGCTGTACCCAGTGAGGAACGAACTCACTATTCAGTCGTAATTGATCAAGAGAGACAGGATTGTTAATCATTGCACCACGGTGAAATGCCTCTGTCTTAAAGTAAGTATACAATAGTGTAGAGGTGTCATTATTTTTTTATGTTTTCTGTTGGTTTATAACAATATGACTGGCATTGAAGGTGTCTGACTGGGTTAACGACTACATTCGTGTTGCGCTCTGGTGAAAATGTGGAATGAAGCGATAACAAGCAATGATTATACCCGGAAACGACAAATCAGGCATTATATATATATATATATATATATATATATATATATATATATATATATACAGTAGCGTCCAAAACTAAGGGACAAAATTTTGAAACCTAATATTTGTTAGAAATAACAACTTTGAAAAGCTGAAATTTTGACAACTGGTAGTCGTTATCATCCATAATAACATACTAAAATTTGAATCATTTGCAAAGGATAGAAAAAGAATTATAATGATTATTTATTTATTTTCAAATTTGGAACGTCCAAAAGTAAGGGACAAAATTGAGAAAAACAATGTAAACCGCAAAAAAACAATAAAAATACATGTACAATCAATATTTAGTAAATGAGCTCTTGCTCTTAATGACAGCTGCACATCTTCGACTACAAGAACGAATCAGTTCTTGACAATCCTCGATACTAATTTTAGACCATTCTTCTTGATGCTTCACCCACAAATCCTCCGTGTTAGTGGGATTTCTTTCCATAACTTTCACTCCTAAGGTCTTCCAAAGATTTTCTATTGGATTTAAGTCAGGACTTTGCGGTGGCCAATCCATAATTTCCAAATCTTGCTCGCTAAGGTAACTCATTACCACCTTTGCCTTGTGACATGGGGCATTATCTTGCATAAAGGTAGCCATATCGAAACCTGAATTCTGTATGATTGGCACAACATGATCTTGAACAATGTTTTTATAGATATGCGCGTTTACACGAGTTTGTAACCGGACAAGAGGCGTTGTACCTTGGCTAGAAAACATTCCAAATACCATGACGCTTCCCCCAAACTTGACAGTTTTCTTAGTACACTTTGCACTTAATCTTTCACCAATACGTCTCTTTACATTGTTTTTTCCATCATTTCCAAATAAATTAAACTTGCTTTCATCACTGAAAAATACTTTTGCCCAATTTTTATATGTCCAAATTACATACCTGTTTGCAAACTCTAATCTCTTCTTCTTATTCTTCGAACTAACAAGTGGTTTCTTCCATGGGGTTCCATTAAACAGCCCTATTTCTTGCAGTCGTCTAGAAACAGTCTGTCTTGACACATTAACACATGAGGTACTATTCATAACCCTTTTAATTTCTGTGCAAGACTTAAAACGGTCCTTTAATGACATACGCTGCATTATTCGATCTTCTCTTGCCGAAGTTTTGCGGGGTCTGCCAGTTTTAAAAGCACTAACTATTTTGCCAGTATCATTGTAGGATTTAACAACCCTGCCTACAACACTCTTGGAACGTTTCACTTTCTCTGAAATCTCTCTAATGGTGTGCTTTTCCTTGTATAGCTTCACAATAGCTTGTCTCACAGAGTAATCAAGTTTTTGGCGTTTCGCCATGGTGCCGGCTGATGCAACGTTTACAAATGACTAAGTAAGACTTATTCTTTAGAGAAAATCAAAAGATTTGAATATAGCATACTGTTTACATTGTTTTTCTCAATTTTGTCCCTTACTTTTGGAAGATCCTATTTTGAAAATAAATAAATAATTGTTATAATTCTTTTTCTATCCTTTGCAAATGATTCAAATTTTAGTATGTTATTATGAATGATAACGACTACCAGTTGTCAAAATTTCAGCTTTTCACAGTTGTTATTTCTAACAAATATTAGGTTTTAAAATTTTGTCCCTTAGTTTTGGACGCTACTGTATATATATATATATATATATATATATATATATATATATATATATATATATATATATCGTCATATACTTAAAAGGTTAATGCAGATGTCCACTGCAAGTATCATTGCCTAAAGAGCTTTTAAACAGAGAGACAGACAGACAGATAGATAGATAGATAGATAGATAGATAGATAGATAGATAGATAGATGTGGCAAACATAGATAGATAGATAGATAGATAGATAGGATAGATAGATGTGGCTAAATGACATGTAGATAGACGATGAAATTACTTCTTTGTGCCACACGTTGACACACCAAGCCATTTTATTTTTTTTACTGACGTTCACTGAGAATAATATCTCGCCAGTTTTTTTTTACTGCCATTTTATCTTTATTCAATGTTACGTATATTAAAATCAAAATAAAGCAAAGCTACGAAAAAAAGAAAAGAACAATTGGAAAGGGCACTTCTCGACTGTAGATTTTTCTGTAATTTAGACGTCAGTGTAAAACGTTTAATTTCGAAGCACTTCATTTCGCTTGAACGACGACCGACAATACTTCAATTTTTACCCCCGTCCGAACGTCATATTAACAAAAGTAAAGACATTATTCATTGTACCTGTATCTATGAAGGAATCTCTTTCTCTTTACCTTCTAATATATATATATATATATATATATATATATATATATATATATATTTCTCTCTACCTGATATATATATATATATATATATATATATATATATATATATATATATATATATATATATATATATATATTCTTTTTTAACAATAAAGTGAATCACACTTTTGTGACTTCGCCCAGCGTCGGCTTTTAAACCGAGTGACAGATTTTGTGTTTGTAATTTCATCAAATTTCCGCCATAAAAATTCTTGTTATAAGAAGCTTTCTCTTGGATTTAAAGCAACGGCGATTTTTTATCAAGTTTTTTGGGGGGTTTTTTTGTTTGATATTTTCAATGTATTTTATTTTATTTATTTTTGTTATATTTTTTTTTTTTTTTCATTTCTATTCTTTCTTTGTTTCACTCAGTTCTGGTCGAAAACAAAAACTCTTGATTTCAGCGTAACCTAAAATCGTTAATTTTCATTCAATAGAAAGCACTTATATGTAATTCATATAAAAATAACACCAGCAGAAATTAAAACAGACATATGAAATACTGCGGTAAAATGAGAAAACTCGGTTAGAATAAATCAGTATTTTGTTAATTTTCATTCCAGTTAAATCTTATTGTAAAAACGGCCTTCCTTTGACAGATTTTTTAAATTTTTTTTAAAGCATTTCACCCCAAGCAAGGCGGGAAGCCACTAGGACGCAAGAGGTTACAGAAAATTTAGAGCAAGGTCAGATAGGAGTGATAGAAGAAAGGATGAGGGTAGTGGATAGATCAAGGCAACTGGAGATGTCGATTGACATTACACTTGAATAGCTGGAGATTATAGCTCACAGGGAAACAGTAATAGGGAAGGGAGTTCCACAGGCGAGAGGTGCGAGACATGAAGCTATTAGAGTAGAAGAGACGGCTACATTTAGGAGTTTCGACAGTGAAGGGGTGAGTGCGGGATGCCAGCCTCATATGGCGCTTGAACTCATGACGTCTGGGAACCAGCGAATACAGCTCCTCGGACCAATTTCCATGGAAGTATTTGTAGAACAGACAGAGGGAGGCGACGGCGCGTCTGTGAGAAAGTGACTGTAGACGAGACGCCAGGGCAGGGCCAATTACATTGCATATCCGCCTCTGGAGCCTATCAAGAACCCCGAGGCAAACAGAAGAGGCACCAGACCATATATGGCAGCAATACTCCATGCAAGGGCGAATTGTTGTTTTGTAGATCTGGAGGATCGACTCCGGGGAGAAAAACTTCCTGGCGCGGCTCAGGAAGCCAACTTTCCTTGCAGTGGACGAGGCAATTGACTCAATGTATTTATTCCATCTCAGGTCAGCAGTCAACGTGATACCGAGAAGCCGCAGAGAGTTGCTCTCGAGAAGCTGAGCGTCCGACATTCTAATGGAGGGAAGGGAAGGACCTCTGTGGTGATTAATAGTCGTAAATAGCACACAGATATCTCTGTATGTATATTACAAGTTTTAGACTAAATGCGAATGCAGATACACAAAAATTAAATTTGACACTGAGGATTCATCATTACAGTCTTCCTGACCATTTTTCTGTACATTTATTTTCGCACTTTGTAACTTAGTGTGTGTGTGTATGTGTGTGTGTAAGATAAGGATCATATATACAAGATAATATACAAATCGGAAACTTTTATTTATCTAATAATGGTGAAATGTTATATTGATAAACTTTTCCTATTTGTTCTTAACTTGTTATCTATCTATCTATCTATCTATCTATATATATATATATATATATATATATATATATATATATATATATATATATATTGATAAAATAGGAAGGGTCGTGGTGATTTTTCAATCGAATGATGATATCCGTTCAACGCATGTCTGGTCTTTTTCAACAACAGAAAGCTTTTCGGCACTTATGATTCGCCGCTAAATTTGTACTTGTATACATAAAGTTTTTCCTACAAGGGTTGTTTGTATATGAATACATCGTATTGAACTACCTTGACTTTTCGAAAGTAACTAATATGTTGATACAATAATTGCCAGTACCACATATTAAAATGATTGGTTTTCTCCATATCCATAGAAACTAATATTATTGTGGCACCATTTAACGAGGCAGAAAGGGAAAAGAAAGAAAAGAGGAAAGAGGAGAGGCTAAGGACCGAACCGTGAGTGATAAGCAAGAACACACACACGGCTAAGAGACAATGGATTAAAGGATATTTTGATAAGTAACAAATGGCGAAAGAGTGTCATTACAATGGCAGGGAAATTCTGAGTAAAAAGAAAGGGAAAGAAAGAATCAGATATGTTTTGGCATCGGCTGTGTTATCTAAGGATATGAAAACAAACTATTGGTACGGGAAGACATCTTATTATCAACTACAGACCAGGTGGCCAAAGAAAAAAAATTCAAATGAAAATGTTATTTCGATAAGTGACGAAAAACAGGCAACTAAAGGGACTTTGGACAGATATGAAAAATTAAGGACCACCTACTAGTGTCCGTTGACCGATTTTCCTTCGACGGAACATCCTTGGCCTGCGATAATAAAATTATGATATCAGAAATATGTACTGAAGGAAAATGAATGGGAACCTAGATATGTTTTTTTTTCTTTCTTCGAGGCGACAGACTGACTGAAACTTTGGAGATGTTTCTTTTCGAGACCGTGTTAAGAAGACCACCCATTCTGATAATTAGCGATAAAATACCTGACGTAAACCACGTGTAGAACAAGAGTTATGACCGCCACTGTCATATTGTCCCGTTCGCGGCCAGAGAAATGATACGGCGATTGAGAGGAAGAAAAGGGAAAGAGAAGAGATAATTTTTTTTTTAGTTAAGCAAGATATTTTTTTTCTCCCTGAAACAAAGCCGCGGAGTCGTCCACGCCCGACTGAGACATCATTGGTTGAGTGGTGATCACGTGACGCACGAGGGAGGCTGTTGCAGCCCATCTGGAGGATGAGTAAGAGAGGTTGCTACGAAGATGTGGGGAGGGCAGTTCACGCCCCTCTGAAGTATGATGAGAAGGTGGGGGAGAGGAAAGGTTCCCAAAAATGGAAAAAGGTGGAAATTCCTAACCAGAGAGGTGGATATGTATTTAGAATTATCGAGGAACCCCCCGGCGCCGACAAACTCACCCCGGTTTTGGTCGGCGCCCATATAAACGAAGCCACAACGAGCAGAGTTGAGTTGAGTCCCAGCAGTTCCCAGAGTCAGTCTCCAGTTGAAGCAAGCCTCGCAGATAGCTGACCAAGATTCACGAAGAGCGACTTAGATCCAGATCACCGAAATAAGTTTTTTCTTTTGACTAACGTCCAAAGACCCACCGAAACACCAATTTATTGGAGAGCAGACAACTTGAAGTGTTAAAACTTGCCTAGCGGAAAACGACGTGTCACAATCCATAGAACGGGTCGGGAGATAAATGCAGTCCTATGTATCGAACAACTAGACATAAAGTTTGTTACCTTTTTCTTTGATACTTTGAACATTTGAGTTTTCATTTTATTGTCTTTCATGCATATTTGTGAGGTATCACCCCCGTTGAACTCGGTTTGCAGTACGGCCCCGACGACTGATTGATTTCCTCTGCCTAGATCAATTCACAACGTGGATAGGCAGACTGGGAATCAAAGTAGTTACTTCGGTAACCAGGCGTTGGAAGCGAGTTGGGAACGACGAGGCTGATATCAAATCTAACCAGATTCCCACCCGAATCACCAAAAGATTAGAACGTCACATTTGGAGCAGCGACACCCGAACGGAGCAGCGAGGAGCGAACGGCTGGCGCCGCGGCGAGGACGTCACAATTGGTGCTGTTTAGGGACGTCACAGTTGGTGCCGGGGTAGACTAGGGTAGAACGTCACGGTTGGCGCTGCGACCAGGGGACGACGTCACATTATGAAAGCATGTGCTTATAAAACTCCGTACATTTCAAAATAAGTTATTCAAAAATTCGCTTGAAAATGAAACAGAACTATGTACTTTAATTTAATTTAATTTCTATAATTGAATTGCAAGTTTTTAGCTCCTGGTTTTGAAACATGGTAATTCGTGTGTAGCAATGGAATCATATTATTTTAAAAATTAATTATATATATTAGGTTGGTGCAAAAATAATGACGCAATAATGTCGTTTTTTGACGTATTTTTAACGTCAAATAACGACATTATTACGTCATTATTTTGCAACAACCTAATATATATATATATATAAATAAAAATAAAGGAAATAATAGGTACCCGTATTTGTGAAGACGTACCGTTTATTTTAAATAGCATTTTATTTCGTCTACCGGTATGAATATTCGTAAAATCCTAAAGAAAAATGTACGCTCCAGCAGGATTCGAACCTGCGTCCACAGTTGCTAGAAAAACCGACGTTACATACAACGTGCTTTAAACGTCTTTCGATTCCATGCTCAGTTTCGTACTCGTAACGTAAACAAAGCAATTTAGTAATCAGGACTCGTCATCTACAGAAATAACACCGTCTTGAAATTACAAGAAATCTTACTAAAGAAAAACTCAAATAAGTTTCGAACCTACGTCCCTCTTTACGACAGAAACTGTCGCTAGACTTTAACCGACTTGGCTACGAAGACCAACTATTCTGACCTAGACTGAACACTGCATTTAAGCACATCTTCCACGTTTAAATTGATATATCGTATTAATAAATATAAATCCATTATTTGTTTAGAAGTTGCTTTGTTTACGCTTTGGAAAATATCTCCTTATGAACTTTGTGGAAATGGCTCCCAAGTGGATGCTTTCAGATCAATACAGTCTTAATATGTTCATATCTAGATTTAACATAATGTTCCTTATATATCCCCATAAACGGTGCCTCTTAAACGGTAAGCCTCTACATCGAGATGGTCTTGGGCCTTATTATTGTTAAAAAAATATTCTTGGAAAATTTTGCATCTTTAAGATGAATGTTGTTGCCCTAAAGTTTAACGTTGTGTCAAAAAATACATTGTTCGCTTAACACTGCTAATACTGAATATTCCATCAACAATTGTCGCTTCGACCTGGTGTAATGTTTAATAAGGTTGACTCACTAGATCAATTACGACTGAGTAGTGAGTTTGATCTTCATTGAGTGAACTAAAATTTCGGCCTTGTGCCAGTCTAAGATACGCGTAGAAAGTTATTTGGGACATTGCGACGTGGTGTAATGGTTAACAAGTTTTTGAGAATTTTAATAAAACACTAACATATGAAACTTGAATAATGCGTTCTCTATCTTCTCAAGAATTGGCAAGAACACAATTAAACCTGATATATTTTATAAGAATGTTCATTTATTTACACGAACAATTTTATGTTAACAAGTTTATAAAAAATATTTAAACCAACTAAAATCCGAAATTTATTATTTCCCATATAAAAAAAAATAACTGTAAAAACAATTTTTTATTAATAAGTTTATAAAAATACGAGCTGAATTTCCCGCTCCTTACTGTGTGTCACAGTTTTTTTTTTTAATTTCTTTGCAAGAAAATGATGATTGATTTTTAATCGTTGATATAATTTGTGGAGAAAAATAATGCATTTCAATATCACTCAATGATCTTGCCGATGTGACCTCCATTTTCTGGCTTTCTCCTTCTATATTTTGGATAGGAGTAATTCCCTTTTTTTAAATTTAAATTAAAAGGGAAAAATTTGGGGGAGGCGAAAACAGATTGATCTGATTGATCCCTTTTATATGTATTTGATACAATACTTGATTGAATGAATTGATGAGCAGATTTCAACATTGATATCAGGTTTGACTTGTCGCAACAAATATGTATTGTAAGGCACTATCCACTGATTGGTGATTTCTTTCTCAACGTCTAGTCCATATTATCTCATTTTGATCTTGCCGATGTGTCCTCCATCTTCTGGCTTTCTCCTTCTATATTTTGCATAGGATTCATTCCCTTGTTCAAATATAAGATTAATTTAAATAAAAGGGAAAAAAATTCAGTGGGGTGTTTGTAGCCATCGAGGACCCCCTTTTATGAAAATGAAATATAAGTACAATGGGTAATGTATTTTCAGAAAATATGTGATTATGGGGGTCCAAAACCTTAGGAGGAGTTCGATATCAAACAAATAAACAGAGGCTACAAATTTATATATATGGATATGTGAACAAGAAAATTGAAATAAACAGATAATTAAGAGTAACTGCAATAATTTTTGAGAAAATGCACAACTCCATTAAAATAGGCTCCGAGCATCTGAAGAGATACATCCTTTTTCTCGAGATATGACAGCTAAAAATGTTTAAAAAAACTATTTAATTATTAGCACATTTATTTATAAGCATTGATTTTAGTATTTCTGTTGTCAATTCTCGAGAAAAAAAAATGAGGAGGCATAAATCCAGCAAAACCAGAAGAAAAATGTCGAGCAAAGATACAAAAACGACCATGTTTTGGGAGAAGTCAAATGATTGTTGGTTACACGTCATTTGACAGCCTCCATGACTTCATTTTAGCTGTTATAACACGAAAAAACGAAAATGTTCAATCTATATCATTATGTCATATATATATATATATATATATATATATATATATATAGAGAGAGAGAGAGAGAGAGACAGTGTAACTCGGATATAATAGAGTTATCGGGACCGGAGAAGAAGTCTCTTATATCCGGGATTCTCTTATATCAGGGTTTGGTCTATTTTGTTTACGAAAGTATGGGTCTAATTTGGGACCAGAGGAAATCTCTCTTATATCCGCGTTTCTCTTTTATTCGGGTCTCTTATATCCGGGTTACACTATATATATATATATATATATATATATATATATATATATATATATATATATATATATGCATGGATGGATGTATCTATTTAAGCATACTCATATCTATCTATCGTCTAGTGTCGTTTTTTTTTCTCGGCTATTTATATATACGGGGCAGTGGTGCATTGTGGGTAGTCTATTTTGGCGTTTATTTTACCGGAAGTCGTTTATTGGTTTATTTATTTATTTGGGTTAACTTATTTTTCTTGTTTTTATTTATTTTTATCTATCTGTGTTAGTACGTCATATATATATATATATATATATATATATATATATGTCTATGTTACCTTGCTCTATCTATCTATCTATCTATCTCAGTCTATTCATATCTATCTGTGTTAGCATGACACACACACACACACACACATATATATATATATATATATATATATATATATATATATATATATATATATATATATATATATATATGTGTGTGTAGTTTAAGAAAAACTAGGTAATCCGTGTGGATAAACCTGATGAGGATAAAATCAAGAGAGATCAATGTAAATCCAGAGCAAATAATTTAAATAAAAACAGACCACTTTAAAGTGGTCTGTTTTTATTTAAATTATATATATATATATATATATATATATATATATATATATATATATATATATATTTGTCTATCTATCTGCCTGTGTTAGTATACTCACATCTATCTATCTATCTATCTATCTATCTATCTATCTTAGTCTATTCATATCAATCTGTCTATCTATCTATAAAAACAAAAATTAAAAAAAAAACAACGATTTTTTGTGACACCGTGTTTTTTGCGTGTACCAATTTTAAACTTTATCACTGGTGCGATTGTTCGCTGAAAGATCTTTTGGATGTCAAATGTTTTCAATGGCAACTAATTTCCCAGCATCCATAATGTTTCTTAAACTCGACAAAGTTAATTTTAGCTGTTTTAGCCCGAGCAAATAAACGATAAAAGAAAAAAGTACCTCCGTCCATTTCTCAAAATCTTCCGACAAATTACACCCCTACCTCGTTTTTTCAGATCATCACGACTACCAACCAATTTCCACAGAATACAACTATTTTAAACAAGGAAAGTGTTGGGTGGTAGGTGACTGTTGAATGGGAGATTGGATAAGACCTAAATTTTCGTTGGCCGAGCTGTGTAGTGATAAGCAGAGAAAGGACAAATGGGTCCCGGATTCTTATCCAGACTTTCTTATAAACATCCTGGGGCGTTAGGGTCAGCGTTGAGCTAAGAATATGTAAACTCACGCTGGTTACCATAGGAACACATGTGTGAAGACTTGTAGCGGAGCATTAACAAAAGTGTATGTCTTTGTTGCAAATATAGTTATAAAATTCTTGGTAAGATTTTGGGGTTATGGTAAGGGATAAGTTTAGAAGGTTAAATGTTGGCAGGAAATCAAGATTTCGTGTCAAAATTTGTTTATATTTTTGACCACTGTGGTGCCTAAAAGCAAAAAATTGGTGTTTGTGTATTGAGAGAGGTAGAGAAAATGTAACTCCGAAAATCATGTTTTGATAGTATAGTTCACCCAATAGAAAACAAAGACCCCGTCAATGTAGAGGCTTACTGAATGCGGTTGTTGTACGAACCTAACAAAAAGAAATGTTTCGATTATAAGGTTAAGTAGTACAGGTTATTGCTGACCCTAGACGTGAATAGATTAGGATTACAATGATCAGGGAAGCAAACTTTCGGGAGACTGTTGTATTAAGTTAGAATTTTCTCCTTTCAAATGGAATACGAATGAGGGTGATTCACCTCTGTTTAGTGGACATGGTATCAAGCTGTGAAGGTCAAGACGATTGGAAATAAGGGATACAGTTCATCGGACATGAAAATAGTGATATTATAGCAAAAAGCTTGCGACTTTTTGTCTGTGTGGAAAGAGGTTGTATGGTGGAAAACAGTTCATCATCCACAAAGCCGGGTAAAGTCTGAAAAGTAGGGATTGGGCAGCTGCAGCTCAGATATGACATTAATACTCCATCTTTGTGTTTGATCCTACTCCGGATAAATGTAGAGGCTAGCTGGATGCATAAGATACTTTTTGGGGTTGTACAAAGAATCCAAAATCTTTATAGATCGTATATAAAAGTAGGTGTTCTCCAGGGCTTTAAGCATGGGCCTACTTTTATTTTAATTGTCATAAATGACCTTCCTGATGACATCAATTCTCAACTGAGCATATATGCTGATAGCACAACTATTTAATCCTGTGTTAATGGTATGTCTGATTGGTTCAGTAAAGTCAAATTGGCAGCTGATCTTAATAAAATGACCTACGATCAGTTGTTAAATAGCGCAAGGAATAACTTGTTAATTTTAATGCCTCAAAAATGAAACAGCTCTCTTTTAATCATATGAGAGAATCCATTTTACTTTCCAACAGTATGGCTGATACTAACCTCCAGGAGAGTGAATCATTGCCCTTCCTCAGAGTAACATTTTCAGATATTATGAAGTGGAAAGTGTCTATTGAATCAATTGCTAAGAAAGTTGGTTCACTATTTCGTGCTGGACAAATTTTTCGATGAAATCCTTTTTACATACAAATTCTAACATTTGTCCTTGCTTTGAATATTGCTGGTCTGCTATATATTTAGAGATTCTTGATAACACCCAAAGAAGAATCTTCAATGTTATTTGGTCGGACCTGGCATCTCTACATAAGTCACTTTCCCAATGCCTTAAAGTAGCTTTCCTGTGCTTATTCTATAAATATTATCCTGGTAAATGTTCTGCTGAACGTTTCTCTATGGTACGGAGACTTTATGAATTTAAGCGCAGTTCTAGACTGGAGTTTAGGTCTCGTGATATTACAATTGTAATGGCTAGATGCAACCGTAAGTTTTATCTTAGCAGTTTCGTTTATCACACTTCTCGCTTGTGGAACTCACACCCAGCTTCTTACTTTCCAATAAAATTTGATCTTCAAAAATTGAATTGCAATGGCAATCCTTATATTCTGTCTTTTGTGTTTTTCATTCTTTTATTGTTCTCTCTAATTAATAGTATTTTCTTATATTATCTAATACTCAATAACCTATTTCGTCTTAGTGGCTTTATTACCTTGCTTGGGATGAAATTTATAATATATATTAAACATTTTTGTGGATCATTTTTTAGATATTATTTTCTAGAATTTTGATTTATATAAAATAAAGTATGATATATAAAAATCCACATTATAACCATAAACGTTTGCAGCTTCTTCTTTTTATATATATATACTAGCAGGAGAGTCGGCGTTGCCCGGGGATGTAACAGTAAGAGATAGATCAAGTATTGACCATGATAAAGACTGAAAAATAAAATTGACAAACATTATTGTTTAAGGTTGACGGACACGCATGTCTTAATTAGTTTTTTTTTTTTTTTTACGAATTGGTCAAACCCAAACTCAAACAAAAACATTGTTTTCAATCGTTATGAGTCTATCGATTGAACAGAATTTTATCATAAACAATTGTCTTGTAAATGGAATTTTTAAAGCATTCTAAATGTAAAAATAAAGAAAAAAGTGTGCAAGACAATAAGAAACACTACCTGCCAAAAAAAGTGAAGTTTTGTTAAAATCGGTTGAAAAATGTAGGAAATCCGCTCCCATATATAATCAAACACACACACACACACACACACACACACACACACACACACAAACAACTTGGGTTTTATAATAAGTATAACTCGATATAAGTTGTCCCCCTTTCATTCTGGCGACAGAATGGGGTTTTATCGTGTTTTTTTCAAATTGATTTCGTGCAAAAACAATTGTGTTTTTCCCATTTTTGGCGCTGTCAGAACCACCGCAAGGTAATTTTACGTAATCCTGTGAAGTTTTGTTGAAATCGGTTGAAAAATGTAGGAAATCCGATCCAATATAGAAATGTACAGACACACACACGCACACACACCAATCTGCGTATTATAATAAGTAAGATATATATATATATATATATATATGTGTGTGTGTGTGTGTGCGTGCGTGCCCGCGCGTATGTGTGTGTGTGTGTGTGTGCGTGTGCGTGTAAATATATAGAAAAATAGGAAAGAACACTTTAGGTACATAATCCGGTGATTTTTAGTATTTTTGTTTTTATTTAAAAAAAACAAAAACAAAAAAAAAAACAGTGCTCCATACAAAAGTAGAGCTTTTATTAAAATTATTTTTTTTAAATACGAGTTCTCATGTTTCAAAAACAAAAGTCAAAAACCTCAATATAATTATTAAAATTGAATTGAATTAAAGTATCAAGACTTGTTTCATCCTAAAGCGAAAATTTACGAATAACTAAAATTGAAAGCATGTTCCTTCGTAAAATTAATTACTATGGAAACAGCATGCGTAAAATAGCAGGACAGAGTGGATTCTGTAGCCGAGGGTCGCAACCTGTCTAGGAGAAGGACAACTCTGAATTCAACGCCTGTGGAGGGTCGTTGGGGTCCTTGTAGCATACTGTGCACCAGGTCTCTGTATTCAGCTCTTACAAAAATCGTGGTTGGGTCTGCACAAAGCTACCACCACTAGAATCAAAACATATTTGTAGGTTTCTGGCTGTTGGTTCCTAGGAACTGAGTTACTTGACCCTCATACGTCGAAAAACGGCGAGAGGGTCCAGAAGTATATATATATATATATATATATATATATATATATATATATATATATATATATATATATATATATATATATATATAGAGAGAGAGAGAGAGAGAGATAGATAGATAGATAGATAGATAGATTCGTTTCGAAAAACCCTCGAATTTTTGATTTGCCAATAATCAAATCAATCTCGAGGGAAAAAAGGTTTTAAAAAAAGAAAGAGCTACAAACATGAACTACTGCCGAAAAAAATCGCACAGATGCAGCTCTGAAGCCCAAAGAAAAAAACCCGATACGAGTAAACAACTAACAAAAGAGCTCAATACAACCGTAGAGCAGACCTAGATACACCTAGTGAGCCAGACAAACCTACCTAGGTTTCACCTAAACGGATCGTCAGGGAAAGTTCGGCTAACGAGGCAAAGAGAAACGCATATTTATAGGCGATAGCGAAAATTATACCACGTGACCAAAGAACCACAAACACAAACACCTAAGTTTGTAAATATTTATTCAACAAAAATGGGGAGGGAGGGAAAAAAAGAAAAGAAAAAACATTAAGGTGGAATGACAAATAAGCGGGAAAACGTCTAATTTAGTAGCCAAGATTTTTTATATCTACATACGTTAAGGATTTCAGTTTTCGAGTTTAATAGTTGGTTAGGTTGATCATATAAAGCTATGGCTAATTTCTCCTCTGCACATAATTTACAAAATTTATGGCCTGCTTTATATTTGGGGCATTTTTTTAATATTTCCCATTTAAGGATGGGGTCTATATTATTTTCTTGTTTGGTTTTCCATACATAGGTAGATAGTGTGGTACTATGCTTAATTTTTTTGTTTTTAAAACTACTCGTGTGGTTATAATATCTTTTTTAAAATTTATCCTGAGTAGCACCTATGTATGTTTTAGGGTTAGTATCCTCGCTATTTTTGTAAATTTTCACTTGATAAACCACGCATTCTTGCTGATATTTTCCCTGTAATGGACAGATGTTTTTGTTTCTACAATTACAAGTAGGAGGATTACTGCGTGGATTATTCCTAGTTTTTTTCTTATTCAATCCATTTATTATAGTCCCTACGTTCGGCATGCAACAATAACTAAGTTTTACATTGTTTTTGTTAAATTAGATTGCATTAGATAATCGGGTTGAGAAAATAAACCTAAACACTTGCTTTATGACCATAAAAGATCATAAAAGTAATTTTATTAATAATCCTGAATATAGACTTATAAACCCTACCAAGACAGAATTAGATAAAATAAGTAAAATAAATCTGCAGGATATATGTAAATCCCTTAGGACTTTCCTTAATATTAACCAATGGCAATCGACTAAGGATTGCATTAAATGGTTTGAAAATTACAACAAAAATAAAAAGTGCTCATTCATTAGATATGATATTAAGTATTATCCGTCTATTTCAGAGAAAACCCTAAATGAAGCCCTCAGCTTAGTCAAAGAATACCTCTAAATTTCTGATGACAAATTAAACCTAATTAGATATTGTAGAAAAACATTGCTATTTCACGATAATATTTTATGGATAAAAAAAGATAATATTAACGCTTTTGACAACCCTATGGGAGCGTATGATGGAGCAGAGGTGTACGAGGTAGTAGGGTGCCTGCTGCTCCATAGGCTTAATGAATATATAGACTTTAATAACCATGGGTTGTACCGCGACGATGGTTTAATCATAGTGGACAATAGTAACCCTCAAAAATGTGACACTATCCGTAAAAAACTGCACTGTTTTTTTAAAAAATTCGGATTCAATCTCGATATAGAAACTAATTTGAAAATCACCAACTATCTAGATATTATGTTGAATTTACAAAATGGCAAAATATCCCCGTATAAAAAAGAAAACCAAGAACCCCAATATTTAAACATAAAATCTAACCACCCAGCCCATAACATAAGACATATTCTAAAAAATATTGGGTATAGACTTTCTACTAATTCCTCCAATAGGGACATTTTTGAGGCCAATAAAACAAGTTATGAGGAAGCCCTATTTAAGAGTGGACATAAAAATAAATTAGATTATATTAATATAAACAACCACAACAGTACTCAGAATAAACGTAATAATAGGCAAAGAAAGATTTTGTGGTTCAATCCTCCTTTTAATTTAGCGGTAAAAACAAAAATTGGCAAGATATTTTTTGATTTATTAGAGCAACATTTCCCCCGAAAAAAAACTGAGTTACATAAAATATTTAACAAAAACAATGTAAAACTTAGTTATTGTTGCATGCCGAACGTAGGGACTATAATAAATGGATTGAATAAGAAAAAAACTAGGAATAATCCACGCAGTAATCCTCCTGCTTGTAATTGTAAAAACTAAAACATCTGTCCATTACAGGGAAAATGTCAGCAAGAATGCGTGGTTTATCAAGTGAAAATTTACAAAAATAGCGAGGATACTAACCCTAAAACATACATAGGTGCTACTCAGGATAAATTTAATAAATGATATTATAACCACACGAGTAGTTTTAAAAACGAAAAAATTAAGCATAGTACCACGCTATCTACCTATGTATGGAAAACCAAACAAGAAAATAATATAGACCCCATCCTTAAATGGGAAATATTAAAAAAATGCCCCAAATATAAAGCAGGCCATAAATTTTGT
Source organism: Acanthosepion lycidas (assembly GCA_963932145.1). Taxonomy (NCBI): domain Eukaryota; kingdom Metazoa; phylum Mollusca; class Cephalopoda; order Sepiida; family Sepiidae; genus Acanthosepion; species Acanthosepion lycidas. Next base: position 27,036,749 of record OZ010604.1, on the reverse strand, counting down.
AAATTATGTGCAGAGGAGAAATTAGCCATAGCTTTATATGATCAACCTAACCAACTATTAAACTCGAAAACTGAAATCCTTAACGTATGTAGATATAAAAAATCTTGGCTACTAAATTAGACGTTTTCCCGCTTATTTGTCATTCCACCTTAATGTTTTTTCTTTTTCTTTTTTTCCCTCCCTCTCCATTTTTGTTGAATAAATATTTACAAACTTAGGTGTTTGTGTTTGTGGTTCTTTGGTCATGTGGTATAATTTTCGCTATCGCCTATAAATATGCGTTTCTCTTTGCCTCGTTAGCCGAACTTTTCCTGACGATCCGTTTAGGTGAAACCTAGGTAGGTTTGTCTGGCTCACTAGGTATATATATATATATATATATATATATATATATATATATATATATCCTTAAACAAAACCAACGTCTTACCTAAGGTATCTTTCGGCCAACGCTTTTTCAAAAATACTCGTTGGCAATATTAGATATAAATGAATACAAAGACACACTTAATGAAGTAAATGATATATATATATATATATATATATATATATATATATATACATATACATATATATATATATATATATATATGTATGTATGTATGTATATATATATATATATATATATATATGTATATATATATATATGTATATACATATATATATATATATGTATATACATATACATATATATATATATATATATATACATATACATATATACATATACATATATATATATATATATATATATAAGTGTCAGTTGTGGTGAAAAGACACTGAAGGCATAAAGTTTCAAGGAGTTCCATCGTTCATAATGACTGGAGTAAAGTCTGCTTATATTATTTTTATTTCTTTTTAGAAAAATGTTTTATGTTTTCTTGTACTGCTAGCTTGCTTTTTATATACAGTGAGTTTTATTGTTAGAGCTAAAATTGTTTTGTAATATCTCGTAATGCAATGGTGACTTAGTTTAGCATTTCGTAAGTTATTTCTTATATTAATACTGTAAATTCTGAGATATCTGCATTTATAATTTTCATATTTTATCTGCTTTTATTAATTTTTATTAGTTTTTTTTTTTAAAGAAAAGGTTTCCTGTTTTTTTCATTTTGCATTATTTCCACTAGTTTAATTTGTCTTTAATCATAAAGAACGGTAGCAAATAACAGAAACTACATCATTTCAAGACTTTCAACAGAAAGCTCATAACTTGAGGTCTTTCAAAGAACTATCCTAAATAAAAGAAACCACATCATTTGAAGGCGGTCAAAAAGCAACAACAGCTAAAATAAATAGCACATTAACACGCAGAGAAAATGATGTCATAGTCAGTATATTTACATTCCACACTACAGCTTATCTGAAGTTATGCAAATCAAATAAACCTCAATAACTCAAAAACTTCTGAACCAATATTTGTCAAATTTAAACTCGTCCATTTCCAGTTTGTAAATATTTAAGATTTAATATTTTAATATTTTTGATGGTTAGTTTTTTTTTTATATTTGTAACATCCGAAAATGGACTGACTGAAGTTATTATACAGATTAAAATAATATTAGCTGAAGACCTCGGAACTCTAACAAAAGCTATTTTTTTTCTTTTTGTCTATAATTGTCATGGGTCCTTACCTATAACTACAGAATGAACTCTTCCTAACACTATGCATACTACGCCTCTCAAGAGAGAAGGACAAATCAAGCCGATCTTCTCGGCTTGACGGTCGAACTCTCTGCCTCTGAGCAGAGAGGAACCCGGACGAGGCTCCGCCGAAGGGTAGAGTCTCGTTCGGGGAGGTTGACCAACCCGATCCTGTTTATACGGGTTCTACGGGCATTATTTTGGCCGAACCTACGGGCTCGAGAAACCCACGTTAAACTCGGCCTTGTGCCACATGCAACCCTCGTGGTAGGGTGGCCAGATACCGAATCAAGCCAAGCTTCTCGGCTTGACGGTCGAACTCTCTGCCACTGAGCAGAGAGGAACCCGGACGAGGCTCCGCCGAAGGGCAGAGTCTCGTTCGGGGAGGTTGACCAACCGGATCCCGTTTATACGGTTTCAACGGACATTTTTTGGTCGAGCCTACGGGCTCGGGAAACCCACGTTAAACTCTGCCTTGTGCCACATGCAACCCTCGTTTGAGGAGGGTGGCTAGATATCGAGTCGAGCCGAGAGTAGTTCACTCCAAACCAGACTGACAGTCATACTGACACCTTCCACATCTTGTATTATTATTTCGTGTAATATACCTTCGTTATTTCTACTCTTGTGTTCGTGTTGTTCTTCCTTGGTCCTAACCTGGACCATAACAATAATATATGTTGAAACATGGATAAAGGAAAGGATCTAACTGCTGAAAAACAGAAAATAACAAAGTTATTGAGTGAAGGAAAGTCCACACTGGAGATATTAAAGGAGCTTTGAAGAGATTATCGAACGATAAACAAGGCTGTTGAAAATATAAATAATTTGAGAGATCGAAGCAAAGGAAAAAAGCTTTAAGAACTTGTTTCCTCGAGATGAACGTAAACTAAAGCGAGTTATAGCGAAACAACCACTTATGGCGAGCACGCAGATCTTTGAAAAGGCTAGAATTAAGGAATCAAGAAGGACAAAAGTTATAGAATACTTTGTGAATTGGGATCTGTAAAAATAAAACTCCTAGGAAAACTCCTCTCACAAAATCTTATATTTTAAAGCTTGAAAATTGGCCCAAGAAAATTGACTTTTCTAAAGTAATTTTCACGGAGGAATCTCGCAGCCTATATGATGGACATGATGGATCGGCCAAAGGATAGATTTTATCCAATACAGACGTTTCTGTGGCTTCATAATTGAACAAGGAGGCGGTAACCTTATGATATGGTTTTGAATTGCTGACCAGACCATTATTAGCCCATTGAAAGTTGACGAAGCAGTTAAACTGAACAGTGCTAACTATTGCGATTTTATAAACAAGATTTCTTTGCAAGGTGAAAGATCCAGTTTCACAGTTTCAAAGTAAAGTGTGTATTTATGCACGACAATGATCCTTTCCATGTATCTAAGGTTACTCCGGAATTATTTGAGCATGAAAGATTAACAGGAGTGAAGATAATGGAATGGCTACCATGAAGTCCTGATCTGAAACCGATTGAAAATGTATGATCAGTTGTGAAGATGAAAATATATAAAGGTGGCAAATAGTATAACAGCAAAGCAGACCTATGGGAAGCAATTAAAACTACAATGTCGGAAATTCAGCTAGCTGAAGTAAAGAAATTAACAAAATCAATGAATATTAGATTATAGCCGCTATTGGGAAGAAGGCTTACTATATTAAAATGTAAAGGATTCAAAGTGTTATCGTATGTGTTTGTTATTTCTTTTATTATAGGTGTTGATCAATTTTTGATGATATTATTACAGTTTATTAAAGTAAAATGTGTTTATTTGGTTTTGTTTAATAACCTCAGACGGCAATTTTCCTTAGAATACAGCAAATAACTTCAATAACGTCAATAAAACATATTGATACTACCTAAAAGATTAAATTAGGTTTTTCTTTAACATCTAAATTGATTGTTGTTTAAAATTTGACAATTGTTTCAAGCCAAATTTCAATAATTGAAGTATATATGATTCGCTTAATAACTTCATAGAGGGTGTACTTCAAACAAAAAGTTAAGAAGGAAAACCCCTTCAATAGTGGAAATAGCAAGAACAGCTATTGGACTGAAGAGAAAAAATTGATGAATTTCAAACGAAAATGGTACTGTTTACGCGGTCAATGAATATTTCCTCATAAGAAAATAATATTACCATTCAACATAAATGAAAGCCGAAAGTTTCTTTATAAAGAAACGACTAATATTACCATTAATTTTACCAAATATTCAGATTTGAAGAAGGCTTTTGATGTTCTTAATGTTTTATTTAAGATTGCTTTAATTCGGACCATTTATCTGATTTCTTGGAAATATTTAAAATAACTGTATGCCGAATGTTTCCTTATAAGAAAACGGCTATATTATCATTATCATTCAACAGTAATACTTTCAACTCTAGAATTCCTTCTGTAATGTTTACATGATTAAATGCACTAAAAATCTTTTCTTTTTTTTTTGTTCGTAAATTTGCCCTGCTCAGTTGTGAATGCGTCCATAATGCCTGTTTGTCTGTTATGCCATCAAATAAGGTACTTAAAATGTCACGTTTAAACCTACATAGCTTTCCACAAGAGACAACATGGGAAAATAAACCAAAGTCGGACAAAGAGACGTATTTACAACTGACTTTAAACTTTGCTGACATGAAAAGAGGCATAAAGACTTTTATAGGAGATATTTTATTTTTATATTTTTCCAGAAGAATTTCGATTTTTTATGGGTATTGTGTAGATAAGTATGTTTTACGTCTATGTATAAGGTAGAGGAACATACGCATATATATATATATAAGTAAAATACTTATCTCACAATAAACATAAGAAATGGAAATACTTCTGGGCAATAAACATTATATATATATATATATATATATATATATATATATATACAGTAATCATTACATATATACATACACACACACGCACACACACAAATAAATGTATACATACATACATACATACATATGTATATATATATATATATATATATATATATATGTGTGTCTGTGTGTGTGTGTGTGTATAAATAGCCGAGAAAAATAACAGCACACGTGGCCTGACGATTGAATATAGCATGAAACAGACTGTCGCCTCTAAGTGTTGACTTCTATGTTCACTTTTATATTTATATATATATATATATATATTAGGTTGGTGCAAAAATAATATCGTTTTCGACGTATTTTTTACCGTCAAAAAAACGATATTATTTTTGAACCAACCTAATATATATATATATATATATATATATATATATATATATATATATATGGGACGTTCGAATCTCACTATGGTTGATTTCATAGGAAGGAAACATCCTGATGTTATCGGTCGGGGATGGGTGATTCCAGTGTGCGGCAACTTTGGAAAGTGATTGAAAACCATACTACAGGTTGACTCAAGCGTCGTGAATGAAACTGAGTAGACGCCAAACTTGCTAGCACGAAGTCCCAAGTCGTCGTGATCGAGAGTTTCAGCGTGCTGGCATTGTTCAGATTTTTGATCGGGATAGATAACACGCTTTCTCCCGGAAACTGTAATTAAGGTCTGCTGAGCTTAGTTGTATTATAAACAACTACTGGGTTCTGTGGGTGTTGAACAAACACAAATATATATGTATATGTGTGTGTTTCCGTATATATATATATATATATATATATATATATATATATATATATATATATATATATAAGCAAATATATGGATATAGATCCGACAGTATGAAGAAAAATATACGGAAAAAACAAACAAAAATCGTTTTACTTTCAGTTATCTATTTGGATAAGTCTTGTTCTTATGTACATCGTCTTTGTCATGTTGAATTGATAATGTTAATTATATTTTATGAATATGTCCTGAAGATGGGTTATTAGACCGAAACGTCCGATGTTGACATTATATTAACATTAAAACAGCATAATTGCATATAAGGATTTTTGTTTGTTTTTTTCGTATATTTTTCTTCATATATATATATATATATATATATATATATATATATATATATATATATATAAAGAGAGAGACATCGATGCACACATACACACACATATACATATATATATATATATATATTATAAGTTAATAGACTTAAAATATGTTTTTCGCTACACAGTTCTAACCATGTTTCAAAAATGGAAGCTAAAAGCCCCTAATTTAATTTTGTACTTAAATTAAAGACATCACTTTCATTTCATCCTCAAGCGAATTTTGGAGTAACTTTAAAAATTACATGGTTTTAAATACACAGCCAAAACAAAATTCATGTTTCCAAGGTTACAGATAAATCTATTTTGCTAGACTAGGGGTGTCAGTATGTTCAATATGTTTATATTTTAATGTATCAGTTATTGTTACGTTTTGGTAGTGGGTAGGGATGTATTTTTCAATGAAATCTAACATCCGTTAAAAGCGTGTCGTCTGGATTTTTTATTTTTTTTTTTTTTTTTTTTTTTAACGGCTAAAATTCTAACTGCATTTTTTTCTTTCAATATTTAAAGATTTTTGGGAGGTGTCTACGTCAGATTAATACTTTTTTTTAATTACGATTTGAAATATTTTTACTTTTAATTTTTAATATACTATATTTCTATCAAGAACAATTAAATGTAATTAGAATCCCTTACAGTTTGTAGAATTATTATCACATCAAGTTTTTTTTTTTTTTTTTTTTTTTTTATTTTATACTTGTGTATTATTCAAGTAAAATTTCCATTTCTCTGATTAAGTAAACTTTAGGTATTTATTTAATTACGAATTAAAAGAAATTTTAGGTTAGAATTCATTATAATTTTAATTACAACTTTAAAATATTTTCATTATTTTTATTTTTTTTTTTTTTTTTTTTTTTTTTTAATTGAAGTAAATGTATTAGGCCGGGGCAGAAAATAATGACGCAATAACGCCGCTACTTGGCGTTAAAAAATACGTCAAAAACCGATAACACTATGCCACCATCTCTACATCAACTCAATATTTGAATTACTATCAATAAGTAAAATTATTTTTCTATATTAAATATGTTTGTAATACTATTTTTAAAATTTTATATTTAAATATATATACATATATATATATATATATATATTTTTTTTTTTTTTTTTTTTTTTTTTTTTTTATGGCCAAAATACCTAATTCATTTCACTGATTTAGTAAACTTAATTTATTTATTTAATCTTAATTTAAATTTAAAAGAAGTTTAGGTTAGAATTCATTTTAATTAACTATAATTATAATTACAACTTTAAAATATTTTCATTGTTAGTTTTTATAGAGTATATTTCATTTAAATTCTATATCAAGTATATTACGACTTTTAAAAAAATTTTTTATTTAAATATTATTGAAGTAAAATTTTTTTTTTTTTTTTTTTTTTTTTTTTCTTATATTTAAAGATTTTTGGTAGGTGTCTACTTCAGAATACTTTTTATTTAACTACGATTTGAAATATTTTTACTTTTAATTTTTTAATATACTATATTTCTTTCAAGAACAATTATTTAAATGTAATTAGAATCCCTTACAGTTTGTAGAATTATTATCACATGCAGTATATTACTATTTTTTTTAGAAATTTTATGTTTCAATATTATTTAAGTAAACTTTCCATTTCTCAGATTTAGTAAACTTTATTTATTTAATAAGTAAAATTATTTATTTAGTAAGTAAAATTATTTTACAATTATATTACGATTTTATTTTTTATTTATTTATTTATTTATTTATTTTTTTTTTTTTTTTTTTTTTTGTCAAAAATAGCTAATTCATTTCACTAATTTAGTAAACTTTAGTTATTTATTTAATTATAATTTAAAGGAATTTTAGGTTAGAATTCATTTAATTTTAATTAACTACAATTTTAATTACAACTTTACAATATTTTCCTTTTTTTTATACTATATTTTATTTAATTGAAGTAAATGTAATAGGCCGGAGCAGAAACAATGACGCAATAACGCCGCTCTTTGACGTTAAAAAATACGTCAAAAACCGACATCTTCGCGCCACTACCTCTGTACCAACCCAATATTTGAATCACTTACAATAAGTTAAATTATTTTTCAATATTCAGTATGTTTGTATTACTATTTATTTAAATTTTATATTTAAATATTATTTAAGTAATTTTTTTTTTTTTTTTTTTTTTTTTTTTTTATGGTAAAAGTAGCTAATTCATTTCATGATTTAGTACACTTAATTTATTTATTTAATTTCAATTTAAAAGAAGTTTAGTTTAGGATTCATTTTAATTTACTACAATTATAAATACAAATTTAAAGTATTTTCATTGTTAGTTTTTATAGACTATATTACATTTAATTTTTATATCAAGTATAAGTATATTACGATTTTTAAATTTTATATTTAAATATTAATTTAAATATTTTTTTTTTTTTTTTTTTTTTTATATATATCCTTTGTACATACAGTTGAAACTATATATTAGTAATGACATGGGTCATCCAATGGTCCACATCCTCTAGCTTTTCATCATAATTTCATTTTTCTGTAGGTGTTTTATAGGAATCCTTTGAGTGTCGGTATTTCTTTTGGGTGGGTGTTTAGGTTAGAATACGTATTATTTAACTATGTATAATTTTAAAAGATGTTTAGGTTAGATCTAAATAAAAATACATACACACCTTATAAAAAACCAAACACCAATCCTTTATATATTCACCCTAAATCAAATCACCCCCCAACTATAATTAAACATATACCGTTATCTATCAGTAAACGAATAAGTACTAATTCTGCAAATGACAAGATTTTTGAAGAGCATATTAATACCTATAATAAGGCTCTAAAAATGAGTGGCTACAAAAACCCCAAACTAACTTATATAAAAAATGAAAATAAAAAACATAGAAAAAACAGATGTAGAAAAATAATTTGGTATACACCCCCATATAACCAAATGGTAAAGAACAAATTAGGACAAAAATTCCTCGCATTAATAGTCAAGCACTTTCCTCGTGAAAGTAAACTTAGTACTATTTTCAATAAAAACACACTAAAATTAAGTTACAGCTGTACAGAAAACTTAGAAAAAATTATTAAGAACCATAATGCTAATATCTTAAATAAACACTTATACCAAAACCCAAAAAACTTGGACAATGGGAAAATAAAAATAAAAACTGATGAAAATAAACAAAAATTATGTAACTGTAGAAACCCGAATAAATGCCCTCTACAAAATAAATGTTGCACTGAATCATTAGTATACCAATGCAATATCTCTTCGATTGAAAGACCTGAAAACATAAAAATATATATAGGTTGCACTAGCCATGAATTCAAAAAAAGATTCAACCAACATCAAAGCTCATTTAGGATAAATAAATATAAAAATCAGACATCTCTATCAAAATACTTCTGGTACCTAAAAGAATCAAATAAAACACCTACAGTAAAATGGAAGTTAATAAGAAAAGCTAGAATATGTAGGTCATTAAATGACCCATGCCCTTTGTGCATACATGAGAAACTATATATTACTAAGTTTATAAAAAATAAAAATTTACTGAATCAGAGAAATGAAATAGCTATTTTATGCCGTCATTGTCAAAAATTTTCATTAAATAATATTTAAAAATAAAAATAAAAATAAATTTATAAAATAGGATTAGGTAATATATATACTTATATTTAACATGGAAAATTAATTTTATATACTGTAAGGAATTCTATTATATTTAATTGGTTATTCCTAAAAAATAGTCTATTAAAATAATTATGAAAATATTGTAAAGTTGTATTTAAAATTGTAGTTAATACGAATTCTAACCTAAACATCTTTTAAAATTATACATAGTTAAATAATACGTATTCTAAACTAAACACCCACCCAAAAGAAATACCGACACTCAAAGGATTCCTATAAAACACCTACAGAAAAATGAAATTATGATGAAAAGCTAGAGGATGTGGACCATTGGATGACCCATGTCATTACTAATATATAGTTTCAACTGTATGTACAAAGGATATATATAAAAAAAAAAAAAAAAAAAAAAAATATTTAAATTAATATTTAAATATAAAATTTAAAAATCGTAATATACTTATACTTGATATAAAAATTAAATGTAATATAGTCTATAAAAACTAACAATGAAAATACTTTAAATTTGTATTTATAATTGTAGTAAATTAAAATGAATCCTAAACTAAACTTCTTTTAAATTGAAATTAAATAAATAAATTAAGTGTACTAAATCATGAAATGAATTAGCTACTTTTACCATAAAAAAAAAAAAAAAAAAAAAAAATTACTTAAATAATATTTAAATATAAAATTTAAATAAATAGTAATACAAACATACTGAATATTGAAAAATAATTTAACTTATTGTAAGTGATTCAAATATTGGGTTGGTACAGAGGTAGTGGCGCGAAGATGTCGGTTTTTGACGTATTTTTTAACGTCAAAGAGCGGCGTTATTGCGTCATTGTTTCTGCTCCGGCCTATTACATTTACTTCAATTAAATAAAATATAGTATAAAAAAAAGGAAAATATTGTAAAGTTGTAATTAAAATTGTAGTTAATTAAAATTAAATGAATTCTAACCTAAAATTCCTTTAAATTATAATTAAATAAATAACTAAAGTTTACTAAATTAGTGAAATGAATTAGCTATTTTTGACAAAAAAAAAAAAAAAAAAAAAAATAAATAAATAAATAAATAAAAAATAAAATCGTAATATAATTGTAAAATAATTTTACTTACTAAATAAATAATTTTACTTATTAAATAAATAAAGTTTACTAAATCTGAGAAATGGAAAGTTTACTTAAATAATATTGAAACATAAAATTTCTAAAAAAAATAGTAATATACTGCATGTGATAATAATTCTACAAACTGTAAGGGATTCTAATTACATTTAAATAATTGTTCTTGAAAGAAATATAGTATATTAAAAAATTAAAAGTAAAAATATTTCAAATCGTAGTTAAATAAAAAGTATTCTGAAGTAGACACCTACCAAAAATCTTTAAATATAAGAAAAAAAAAAAAAAAAAAAAAAAAAAAAATATATATATATATATATATGTATATATATTTAAATATAAAATTTTAAAAATAGTATTACAAACATATTTAATATAGAAAAATAATTTTACTTATTGATAGTAATTCAAATATTGAGTTGATGTAGAGATGGTGGCGTAGTGTTATCGGTTTTTGACGTATTTTTTAACGCCAAGTAGCGGCGTTATTGCGTCATTATTTTCTGCCCCGGCCTAATACATTTACTTCAATTAAAAAAAAAAAAAAAAAAAAAAAAAAATAAAAATAATGAAAATATTTTAAAGTTGTAATTAAAATTATAATGAATTCTAACCTAAAATTTCTTTTAATTCGTAATTAAATAAATACCTAAAGTTTACTTAATCAGAGAAATGGAAATTTTACTTGAATAATACACAAGTATAAAATAAAAAAAAAAAAAAAAAAAAAAAAACTTGATGTGATAATAATTCTACAAACTGTAAGGGATTCTAATTACATTTAATTGTTCTTGATAGAAATATAGTATATTAAAAATTAAAAGTAAAAATATTTCAAATCGTAATTAAAAAAAAGTATTAATCTGACGTAGACACCTCCCAAAAATCTTTAAATATTGAAAGAAAAAAATGCAGTTAGAATTTTAGCCGTTAAAAAAAAAAAAAAAAAAAAAAAAAAAAATCCAGACGACACGCTTTTAACGGATGTTAGATTTCATTGAAAAATACATCCCTACCCACTACCAAAACGTAACAATAACTGATACATTAAAATATAAACATATTGAACATACTGACACCCCTAGTCTAGCAAAATAGATTTATCTGTAACCTTGGAAACATGAATTTTGTTTTGGCTGTGTATTTAAAACCATGTAATTTTTAAAGTTACTCCAAAATTCGCTTGAGGATGAAATGAAAGTGATGTCTTTAATTTAAGTACAAAATTAAATTAGGGGCTTTTAGCTTCCATTTTTGAAACATGGTTAGAACTGTGTAGCGAAAAACATATTTTAAGTCTATTAACTTATAATATTAATGCTCTGTAAATTTACATTGAGCACTATTTTGTAAAAATAAAAATAACTATAAGAACACCGGATTATATATCTTACTGTTCTTTCTTTTTATTAATATACATACATATATATATATATATATATATATATATATATATATTCATCCACAGGCAGACTGTTTCAGCGTATCACAGCTCATCAGTGTGGCTATGCATCTGATTGCTTCAAGCCGGGATCGAAACCCGGCCGATTTAGCATCAGTCAGAGATTCTACCTCAAACTATCGGCGCACGGCAGAGAGAAAGTGAAAATTTAACGTTTTTACTATCTCTCTCTCTCTCTCTCTCTCTCTCTCTCTATATATATATATATATATATATATATATATATATATATATTCGTATATTTTGTGAGCAATCCCAATTCCATGCAGGCTAAATTGAAGACGACTGAGAAGGTACCGCGATTAAGGATCTATCTCACACGGAGACTTACCAAGCTCTATCCACAATATACTCGTCGAAAATATCAACATAATGCACTCATGTTACTGAAGAAATCGATAATAATAAAAGATTGATGGTGGGCTGAAAGGTTCATAGGGCTGAAGCTGTGATGCTAAATATTGCATGCATTAATTTCAATTTTTCTTGTTAATATCAACATAATAGAATATCTATCTGCATTTTGACAAAATAACTTCCGAGAAAAATGAATTTTTAATTAATAAGTTCCTTCACACTTAAGTTTCTTAGATTGTAGTCTTATTTGTTCAAGATTTTCACATGAGGTACTCAGATACCTTTGTCTATTAAATGATCTTCTTGCTTCAACTTAGTCTTAAAAATGTTTTGTCGTTGCCACCTCTGTTATTCTGTTGTTAATCTTCTTCCGAGTGATATTTTCATTTCACTGTTTTATTAAACACATAACATTTTTAGCATGAAAAGATATTGAGCTAAAAACAATATATATAATTGACTTGCTTCTGCTTGTCATTCATTATTTTGTCAAACGTTGAATTTCCTTGTTGACTGTGATCCGCAGGTCCGCCTGTGGATTCAGGCGATTCCTAGATTTTGTCTTCATTGACAAAAGAAAACTGAATCCAAAAGTTAATCAAACCATATAATATTTGTCAATGTATATTTATTTGTCAATTATATATATTTTATATCCTATTTGCACTTTGGAAAAGGGAAGTAAATCAGTTTAAATTAGTAAATTTATGAATGATTACTTGTTTTAGTCGTTTTAATAATCTATACCAATAAAACATTTATTTGCATACCGAGCAAAATCATTCGTTTAATTTATCAGTTCCTTTACTTCTACGTTTCTTAGATTGCAATCTTATTTGTTCAAGCCTTTAATGTGAGGTACTCAGATACGTTTGTATATTAATTGATTGTCTTGCTTATATTTGTTCTTGAAACACGCTTTGTCGTTCTGTTGTTAGTGTTTTACTCCCGAAATATATTTCCATTTCACTGTTGTATTAAATCAATAAAATATTTAACCTGAAAAGATATTGAATTAAATGCGAATATTTTAAAAGGAGTAATCAATGAATCATAGATACAGTTGATCGTCTAAAAGTAAAGGGTGTTCCAATATCTTGGACTGATTTTAAGTCTTTGGCAATTTTAACCATGGAAATATTAACCATCAAACAACGTGTGAAAGTTATCGAAGCCTATTACGGAAATGGACCTTCAAACAAAATTTGAATGAAAAGTTCCCAGGTCGTATCATCTCTCGAAACAGCGAAGTCAATTGGCCCCCATGATCGTGCGACATGTCGTCTTTAGATTTCTTCCTTTGGGGTCATCTGAAAAGTAAGTTCTATGCCAACAAGCCAACAACAATTCAACAACTGAAGGATGAGATAGTAAGGCATATTGGTGAAATTGAGGAGCAAACATGTAACGACGTCATGAAAAATTTTGACCATCGAGTAGAGGTGTGCCGCCGAAGCCTTAGTGGACATTTGGGCGATATTATTTTTCACATATAATTGCCATGACGTAAATTACATGGTCCAATAGAGAAATAATATTTTTTTACCAATAACACTGATTTATTTACTGCTGAGTTTGATCCGTCTTAATGAAACACCTTATATAAAGGAAGCAGATTAATTAAACGATTCATTTAGCATCTATTTTATTTGTGAATTCTTTATCATTAAATTTGAATACATTTCAATTACTTTTATTTCATTGTATCTCACTAGTAAAACTTTCTAACAACTGCCGTCATTTTTTACGGCAGGGGTACACTAGTATATATATATATATATATATATATATATATATATATATATATATATATATATATAATTATTTATTTAAAAATATGATTCCAATTTTTTAAATAAATAATTATATTTATTCTCTACTCTTGTATCGAGCACTATTTTTTTTAAATAATAACTAAAATACTAAAGAACCTTGGATTACTAACCTAACCCGTTCTTTCCTATTTTCTATATATTTTCGCACACACACACACGCACACACACATATATATATATATATAATGGTATTTTCAGTAAGAGAATCTGTATGTAAATAGATATTCATCAATATATGTAAACGCTAGTTTTTGATGTATGGAATGTTGTTTCTTTATCTCAAAGGAAGTCAGCTTCCCTTACTACCAAATGAGAAGGCAGATAAAAATATGTTCCCTTAATAAAGCGAGGGCGCATTATTTATTTCATTCGATTAAATCTAAAATATTTTTCCGCTCATTTAATATTTATTTGCTTTCATTCGGTAAGTCGGACTCTCAGGACATTTCATCTGTTAACCTTTCCAAACCTGCACCGACAAAATAAGTGGTAGAAGAATGAGAAGAATTGTGGGTAGAGAGAAAAAGATAAAGGAAATTGGACAGAGAGACTGAGAAAAAATGAAATGGAAAGAAAAAAAAAAAAGAGAGAGAAAGGAACCAAGAACGAAATTGAAATAATTCCGGGTGTGAATTTTAAAATCAGAATGGATGAGAAATAAATAAGACACCGGTGAGAGTTGGGTAATCGCTCCTTTCCCTATAATTATACATATGTTTTATACAATTAACTGAAACGAAGAAAAATTGAAGACCTCGAAGGAGAGAAAACAAATGAATAATCATTTATGTTTGAATTTCTTTGATGAGCAGTTGTCACTTTAATATAATTTACCTATACTGTTGTTATTACTGTATGTACAGCAGTATAATGAATTGCGGCTTTGAGTGAGGAATTGCATAGCCGAGTTCGAATTTCAATTGAGTTCATTACATCCACTTACGTGCTAATACCCTTTGGAAAGATATGAATCCAAATCTTCTCCCTCGTCTATGGATAAATAGTAGGATAGACTGGGTTCTATAGCGTTGTGTATCGAGCGGTCTCAGGGACGGAACACTCTGAATTCTAAACTGTATATAGCCTTGGCGAAGCACATACTATACAGCTATCGTTTGCATTGAATCGATGATCCCAGTTACAGTCCACCTTAATAAGGAGAGCTTTTATATATTCTATTTAAATAGGATGACAGACTGGGTTCTATAACCTTGGGTGGCTATCAATCTAAGTGAAGACAAATCTGAATTCAAAATTGTATGTAGCTCCGGCGAAGGACATAATATGCAGCTAAGGAAAGGATAGTTGGCATTGGCTCGATGATCCTGACTACGGTCGATGAGAACAGGGAGAGCTTCTATATATTCTATTTAAAATAGAAGGATAAACTGGCTTCTATAGCCTTGGGTGGCAACCGGTCAAGGAGGAGGCATACTCTGTATTCAAAACTGTATGTAGCCCTGGCGAAGCACATAGTATGCAGCTTAGGAAAGGATCGTTCGCACTGACTCGATGATCCCGACGAAGGCCGATTAGAACTGGAGTGCTTTTATATATTCAATTTAAAATAGGACAGACGGGTTCTAAAGCCTAGGGTGGGAACTGGTCTAGGAGAAAGAAAACTCTGAATTCAAAACCGTATGGAGCCCTGGCGATGAACATATTATGCAGCTAAGGAATGGATCTTTCTCATTGATGTCATGGCAATTTTTAACATCAACATGAGATTTTTCTTGTCAAAAAGTTGAACAATATTAACACATTCAACATAATCGTTAAAAGACAATGAATTCTATAGTGCGTTTTTTTTTTGTTGTTTTTTTTTCAAGACTTAGCATGAGCAAAAGAAATCAACAGATTTGGACAAAATAACACCAGTCTGCTGTGCTTAGTTTAATTTGTAACGTATATAAATACAGGTAGGAATGAATAATTGTCCTTATCTCTATTGTTATTTACCAATACGTTTCGGTCGTTGTGCATTCCGCTTATCATCAGGTTCATGTCGATCTGTTTAACCTTCAGGGAACTTCGAACAATGCACTTTATTTAATCAACGGGGTAATTTTTTCTCGTTCTGTTATCAATGTCTCGGGATATCTCGTCTTTTTGTTATTTAATATTGCTCAAACGTTTTCTCACGAGACAATAGTCTAATGGATTAAAACTGTTGATATGTGATTTTGGTGGCAGTAATTAGGAGTTCAATCCCTGGACCGAGAACTGTATACGAAACGCTTTGGGTGAACTCTCCAAATCACAGAGTCAGAGCAGAGAAGAGATATAAAGCAATAATATATCTCAGTATTTAGTCGCCATGGTGACAGGATATGGTACAAAGCCGGTTTAAAGTGGGTAGCTCAATCGCGTGCACATAGGCGAAAAACAAAAATTGCCAATTCCCCGCAATTAACATCGCGCTGGCGTCTATATTCTACTACAGTCCATCTTTGGTGCAACGAGGGAGGTGCTGCCGAAGGGTTAGAATCCCCGGAACCAGGCATCCACATTTATTTGTTGTTTTATGTCCGAAGAGAGAAACTTAACTGAGAAATAAAATCTAGTTTGTCCACTCGAAAGCAGATACAACACAGCGAAATGACATAGGATTACACTTAGTATTTACTTGCCCCACCCCGCCACAGTGATGGGATAAGGCACAAAACTGGTTTAAGCTGGGTTGAACCTAAAGACGGGCACTTGGGCTAAGGTTCAAAATTGTCTTATCCACGCAACCAACCGCGCTGGAGTCGATATTTCATCGGCACCCCCTCTTTGTTGCAATGAGGGAGGTACTGTCGCAATGTTGAAATCACCGGGACCAGGCATCTCCCATTTATTTTTCTGTGTGTGTGTGTTCTGTCCGATGACAGAAACACATATCTGAGTGATAAAATGTAGTTTGTCCGCGCGAAAACAGATACGAGACTTGGTATTTGATCCCCACCAACTTCGCGACAACTTTCTACTAACTGCTGCAGACAAACCGGGCCCAGACGTATTACCCTGTTTTCCTTTTGATTCCTTCCATATGTCCGGTTTCCATGCCAAATATCGGAGTCTCTGTGAATTATCTTCCAGTTCACTCAGTCATATTTTCAGCGCATTTTTCCTCCTTGTGACTCTTCTTTTGTTGCCTAAGGTTGTATCTTGTAAGATGATAGTTGAAAGCAAGGCCACTACAAGGTTCTCGTGGCATCCCACCTTCGAATCTCTGATACAGGTCCTCTCCATCTTTATTTTCATAAATTACTACTCATATAAACACAAATTTTATTGCGGCCTAATTATGTATAATAATGGATCATACACACAATAGGTGAAGAATTCAACTAGAAAAAAAATGAAAATAAATACAATGTATGTAATTACAAATTAGAGAAATGTCATCTCAAATAGATCATCAAAGCATTGCAGTAGTTTTTAACATTAACTTGAGATTTTTCTTATTAAAATGTTGAAAAACAAATTGAAAATTATAGATAAAAACAATAAATTTTATAGTGTTTTTTTTTTTTTTAAGTAGCATGAGCAAAACAAATTTAAGGCTTTGGACAAAAAGATTCGAGAATAACCTTTAAATATGGTAGAGTTCGTATAAAATACAAATTTTATTACAACTTAATTATGTACAATAATGGATCATATGCAATATAGGTGAACAATTCAACTCGAAAAATTGAAAATAAATACAATGTATCTAAATAACAAATACAGACATGTCATAACAGATCATTCCATCTTAAATAAATCAACAATGTTTTGCGGTAATTTTTAACATCAACTTGAGATTTTTCTTGTTTTATAACAATTGAAGAAATTTGACACATTCAACATTATGGATAAAAATTAGTGAATTTTATATAGCGTTTTTTTCAAGACTTAGAATGAGCAAAACAAATTCACGAATTGCTAACTTCGCTGACCTTACGGGAACCGGTGGTTTAACGTGAGGTAATCGTAGACATTGGGGAGTATAAAATTATTTCTAATATGGCGTTATGGATGAACAATTCAACTAGAAAAATTGAAAATAAATACAATTCATATAAATACCAATTACAGACATGTCATAATAGATCATTCCATCTTAAATAAATCAACAATGTTTTCCGGCAATTTTTAACATCAACTTGAGATTTTTCTTGTTAAAAATTTGAATAATTTTAACAAATTTAACATTATGGATAAAAAATAGTGAATTTTAAATAGTGTTTTGCTCGAGACTTAGCAAGAGCAAAACAAATTCACGGATTTGGACAGAAAATGTAAAACAAAACCAAAATGAATTTGTTTTGAATAAAAATTAAAGAGATGTCATAATAGAGCATTCCATCTAAAATAAATTGTATTAGGTTGGTGCAAAAATAATATCGTTTTTTGACGTATTTTTTTAACGTCAAAAAACGATATTATTTTTGCAACTAATATCTGTCATAATAGATCATTCCATCTAAAATAAATTGTATTAGGTTGGTGCAAAAATAATATCGTTTTTTGACGTATTTTTTAACGTCAAAAAACGATATTATTTTTGCAACTAATATCTGTCATAATAGATCATTCCATCTAAAATAAATTGTATTAGGTTGTTGCAAAAAATAATATCGTTTTTTGACGTATTTTTTTAACGTCAAAAAACGATATTATTTTTGCAACTAATATCTGTCATAATAGATCATTCCATCTAAAATAAATTGTATTAGGTTGTTGCAAAAAATAATATCGTTTTTTGACGTATTTTTTTAACGTCAAAAAACGATATTATTTTTGCAACTAATATCTGTCATAATAGATCATTCCATCTAAAATAAATTGTATTAGGTTGTTGCAAAAAATAATATCGTTTTTTGACGTATTTTTTTAACGTCAAAAAACGATATTATTTTTGCAACTAATATCTGTCATAATAGAGCATTCCATCTAAAATAAATTGTATTAGGTTGGTGCAAAAATAATATCGTTTTTTGACGTATTTTTTTAACGTCAAAAAACGATATTATTTTTGCAACTAATATCTGTCATAATAGATCATTCCATCTAAAATAAATTGTATTAGGTTGGTGCAAAAATAATATCGTTTTTTGACGTATTTTTTAACGTCAAAAAACGATATTATTTTTGCAACTAATATCTGTCATAATAGATCATTCCATCTAAAATAAATTGTATTAGGTTGTTGCAAAAAATAATATCGTTTTTTGACGTATTTTTTTAACGTCAAAAAACGATATTATTTTTGCAACTAATATCTGTCATAATAGATCATTCCATCTAAAATAAATTGTATTAGGTTGTTGCAAAAAATAATATCGTTTTTTGACGTATTTTTTTAACGTCAAAAAACGATATTATTTTTGCAACTAATATCTGTCATAATAGATCATTCCATCTAAAATAAATTGTATTAGGTTGGTGCAAAAAATAATATCGTTTTTTGACGTATTTTTTTAACGTCAAAAAACGATATTATTTTTGCAACTAATATCTGTCATAATAGATCATTCCATCTAAAATAAATTGTATTAGGTTGGTGCAAAAAATAATATCGTTTTTTGACGTATTTTTTAACGTCAAAAAACGATATTATTTTTGCAACTAATATCTGTCATAATAGATCATTCCATCTAAAATAGATTGTATTAGGTTGGTGCAAAAAATAATATCGTTTTTTGACGTATTTTTTTAACGTCAAAAAACGATATTATTTTTGCAACTAATATGTGTCATAATAGATCATTCCATCTAAAATAAATTGTATTAGGTTGGTGCAAAAAATAATATCGTTTTTTGACGTATTTTTTAACGTCAAAAAACGATATTATTTTTGCAACTAATATCTGTCATAATAGATCATTCCATCTAAAATAGATTGTATTAGGTTGGTGCAAAAAATAATATCGTTTTTTGACGTATTTTTTTAACGTCAAAAAACGAAATTATTTTTGCAACTAATATCTCTCATAATAGATCATTCCATCTAAAATAAATTGTATTAGGTTGGTGCAAAAAATAATATCGTTTTTTGACGTATTTTTTTAACGTCAAAAACGATATTATTTTTTGCACCAACCTAATAGTAGCAATTGTTGACATCAACTGGAGATTCTTCATGTCAGAAAAATTGAATAATTTTAACACATTCAACACTAATGAATTTTATATAGTTTTCTTCTTTAGCATGACCCCAGATTGACCTCAAAATCCCCGAAATTTTTCATCCTTTATTATTCAGTTGTATTTAGTATTTAATTTGTAACTTCTATAAAAACTTTTGTGTTTTTGCAGTGGATAAAGACGTAGTTTAGATCCAGTGACTAGACCCAAAGAGCTGTGAGTCCAATACCAGCCAGAGCAGTGGTTAACTAACACTTGGAGAGTTGAGTTAAAGAGAAATTACTGTGACATCCGGAAGAGGCATGACACGTGGAACTAGAACAATCTACTCCGGTAAACTAAATAAAAGGTTCGTTTCGAAATTCCAATCCCCTGAAGAAAGTCTGAGCGTACAACAGCCGGAGCCTACAACGGCCAAAACGTTGTGTATATGGCAATGAAAATGAGGATAACAATCTGAATAATGTAAATAATTTAAGTAATCATAATACCTCATCTCAGAGATATAGACATATAAAAAAATCAAATATTGGTAAGATAGTAAGGATTAGAAAGCACTTCTCGGGACGCCACTTAATTGGGGGCGGGTTCGGGAGTTGTATGCAATTGTGGGATCTTCCACAACAAACCAGCCTTACCTCTTTTTAGGAAATGCACTCTTCTTATCTGGTAAGTAACATCCTACTTTCATACAAATATAACAAGTATTCATTGGTCAGTCACCTCTAATCTAGCTTGTTGATTGATCAGTTCCGACCAATCAAACCGCCTGCACGCGACCAATCTGTTTTCCCGCTCATATGCTGGGATCTTACCACGTGGTACACGACCATTATATAAACCCAACACGTGTAAACTCCCTTTTTCTCGCAATAAAATTATCCAAAGAACTAAACATTTCCTTATGACGTCGCACATACGAAATGGACAAAGTACGACTATTATTTCAATATATTTTATTGTTATATTTTATTTTTATAGACACGAATATTTAAGTAAATTGTCTGTTTATAATAAACAGTATTAACAATATTTACCGACCTGAACGTCCGAGAAATTTCATAGAAAATATGCATCCTCCGACAGGAATTGAACCTGTATCCTACACGAAACCGTTATATAACTTGACGACCTATAACATTTTAGTTATGAATAATAATAATACAGTTTATTATAAACAGGGCATTTACTTAAATATTTGTCTATATAAATAACATATGAAAATAAAATATATTAAAATAATTGTCGTAGTGCATTTCATAATATATGACGTCATTTGCTTACATTAATATACGCTTCGAGCAGATATGAACGTTCGAGGGAAATCGTGGGAAATTTGGAGTTTAAAAGTAGTAAAATCGACGTTGCTAACCAGACGCTTTCTTCGTAGTTAAACTGGTATTGCAGGTATATGACGATTTCGTGTATGATACTGGTTCGATTGCTTGCTATACCAGTTTACTACGGGGAATTACCACGGGCTGGGATCGCCCCACGTTAAATAACCGGCCTTGTGCCACGTCCCGCCCTGTGGGGAGGACTTGGATAAATACCGAGTCAGCATTTGGGTTTAACCGCGCGCTAAGCTCTTATTGCTTGTCGAACTCTCTGCACTTGGGCAAAGAGTAACCCAGAGGAGGCTATGCCGAAGGACAGAGTCTCGTCTCGGGAGGTAGGCAAACCTGACTCCGTTATTTCGGAGTCTTCGGGGAATTTTTGCCCATGCCTAAGGGCTCGAAAAAAAACCACGTTAAACCGGCCTTGTGCCACATCCTGCTATGTGGGGAGCTCAAGTAAATACAGAATTAGTATTAGATCAATTGCTAACTGCACCTTCATGTAGTAAACCTATTTAATTACTTACCTATGAGTTTGTTTCCTTATTTATTTCTCTATATTATCTTGAAAACAGTTTCCTTCTCCAAAATGTTCTCATTTTTTTTCACTCTTAATGACCCTCTTACGTATTTTCGCCATGTTTAGGACGAAATGAGGAACAAGAAAAAAGTAATTTGAAAATTTTAACACGTCTTACTTTAATACTGTTTATCTTACTTTTTTATTTAATTAAATAAAACTCATGTCGATATTCTACAGCCATGAATTATACCAGGTTGATCTAAAATGACGAATTAAAACACTGGCGTGATTTGCACCCTTATCTGTATTTTGGTGACTGTTCTAATAACGTTAGCATTATTTTAAAACGGAATTTTCTTCATCTAAAACGTTGATTTTAGTTCAAAATGTTCAAGTTCATGCCTCCCTATTTGAAGATTTCCACACAGCAGCTTATGTTAATCCGACTCTCTTCTGTGATATTATACGAACACTTCAATTTTAAAAAAAAACCTAGACGAGGTTTTAAACAAATAGTATGATGCTGTAAAATGTTAATTTAATATATTCAAGTACATATCTCCCTATTGAAAAATACCATATGGTATTTTTACTGCACTGTTCAGTTTTTATCTTCATAAAATTATCGAGGGAACGGGAGAATTTCGTTATCAATGAATTTTATATCAATCTAATGTGTGTCTTTGATATCCGTCGATGAAAATTGAAAGGTAACAAAGTAAAATGTTTAATGGTAAGGTTTGATGTTTCTTTTTTCTTTAATTGTTCTTTTTTTTTTTTTTTTACGTTTTTTCATTTTTTTATTACACTTATTTACATTGATGTAATTTGTACGACATCAGTTGTTTATGATCTGATTGGACGAGGAAATGTTCTAATGAATGTCGAACTTTTTATCTCTTGTAATCTTGACGGGAAATTATGCATGAAACATAAGATGAGAGGAAGAAGTCGTTTATATTCATGAGACATAGCGAATGGATATTCACAATTCACAAATTATACAATGCACTCACCTTAAAGCTATATATATATATATGCCTGTTTATACATATGCATATATAAATTTCATGTATACATGCATAAGTATATTATTTTCATGTTTATATATGTGTGTGGGTGGGTGTGTTTCCCGGTTGGTAGGTACAAAAACATGGCATAGATATATAGATAAAGAGATGAAGGCATTGACAAAAATACATATGAATAGGTAAATTTGCATATAATTATTTCACCATAAAATATTGACGCACCCAAACAGGCAAACATATACACATACAGCAAATTCTACGAACGGTGGATTTTTAGTACATCTGTTCTTTCTCTTTTGGATATATATA
Source organism: Acanthosepion lycidas (assembly GCA_963932145.1). Classification (NCBI taxonomy): domain Eukaryota; kingdom Metazoa; phylum Mollusca; class Cephalopoda; order Sepiida; family Sepiidae; genus Acanthosepion; species Acanthosepion lycidas. Next base: position 27,013,389 of record OZ010604.1, on the reverse strand, counting down.
TATATATATATATATATATATATATATATATATATATATATATATATATATATATATAATGTTTACGGTTTCTTGGTTACAAACACATGACAGATAAATATCTAGATACTATAAATGTATATACGTCTGTGTGTGTATTTATATATATGTCTGTGTGTGTATATATATATATATATGTGAAAATATTGTAGAAAATAGGAAAGAAACTGGTTTGGTAAATAACCCAAAGTTCCTTAGTATTTTTGTAATTATTTTTAAAAAATAGTGCTCGATACGAAAGTAGAGCATAAAAAAAATTTCGCTTGAAGATGGAACAGAGCCTACTTTAACTCAAGTTAATTCAAATATTATTTTGAAGTTTTCGGCTCTTGTTTTGAAACATGAGACCTCTTATGTAGCGAGTTGGAATCAGATTTTTAAATAAATAATTATATATATATATATATATATATATATATATATATAGAGAGAGAGAGAGAGAGAGATAAAATACTGTTTAAAATATACAGACCGTCTACACAAATACGGGTGTCTACTAAAAATAACGTAAAAACATATGTCGGATTAAAAAATCAAATCCAGTAGTTCTTTAGAAACTACTTTGATTATGTTTTAAACGCTAAACTGCGCAGTGATGACCTTCGAATAAATCCGAAAGGTTTAAATGCGCTTTAAAAGCAAACTGAAATTCGTCTGATTGTGAAGCTCTTAATAGCCGAACGTTCAGGGGGATACGCAGGTTCGAATCAAACGGGGGACGCATTTTCTTTGATAAATTTTCCCAAGTGCGCAGAACAGTAATCGAAATAAAATAGCGTTTAAATTAAACAGAGCATCTACTAAAAATAACGTTTTAATATATATATATATATATATATATATATATATATATATATATATATATATATGTATGTATGTAAGAAGTAGTCATACAAAGAATAAATCTGTAAAATGAATGTAATTAAACGCGAAATCACTTCGCTAACAGATTTAAAGAAGCATCAACCTACTAACATTTCGTGGAATGATGCGGTCCTTGTTTTACAAAACTGCAAAATGGATTAGATGTTCAGTATGCTAATACTTTCGATATTTCTTATTATCATCCTCAGGTCTGGATATTATTTTTCCTTTTCAGGTAAATTCAGATAACGTTCGAAACGAACATAAATATAATACAGGTCGAGCGAGTTACCTCAATTTACCTGAAAGGAAAAATGATATCCATGCCTGAGGATGATAAGACGAATTATGGAAAGTACTAGCGTATCTACGGAACATACTGGATATCTTATATAATTAAAAAAAAAAAAAGGATCGCGTCATTCAACGAGTGGTTAGTAGGTTAATGTTTTATTAAATCTGTTAGCGAAGTGAATTCGCCATTAATTATATTAACTTTACTGATTTATTCTTTGTATGACTACTTATTTGTAATATTTATACTGCACTATTTATTATATATATATATATATATATATATATATATATATATATATAATTATTTTTTTTTAAATATGATTCCAACACGCTACATAAGAGCGTGTTGGAATCATATTTTTAAATAGATAATTATATAATTATATTTATGCTCTACTTTTGTATCGAGCACTATTTTTTAAAAATAATAACAAAAATACTAAAGAACTTTGGATTATTTACCTAACCAGTTATTTCCTATTTTCTGTATATTTTCACACACACACACACACACACACACACACACACACACACACACACATATATATATATATATATATATATATATATATATATATATAATGTAATATATATATATATGTAATGTCCTCCAATAAGTTGTTAACTGGGGCAAGAAATAGCTTGTACATTTAAAACACTCCAAAACGAAACTTCCATTAGCATGAACAATGTTGACCTCCAATATAGCAACTCATTGCCTCTTACGCTTGACATAACATTGAATGACAATATTGAATCAATTGCTAGATCTGCCACTAGGAAAGTTGATTCACTGTGTTGCGCCAGGCAGTTCAGTTTGTTCTCATCAGAATTAATCTTGCCCATTTCTAAATCTACTAGTGTACCCGTGCCGTCAAGATTGCTGCCAAGAATGTATGTATTGTAAATAATATATTTTATATTGTTATTTTCTTTTCATTCAAGTACAATTTTGTAATTTGAAATAGTTCGTTCTAACGTTAATAATTGAACAGTAAATATCTAAGAAAAGAGATCCGTATATTATCCTGATAAAAGTTACATATTTACAACTGAAATTATGTTTGCTGCAACAGTTCCCAAATCACAATAATTTGATATAAACTTTGGAAGATCTGAGTAATACTTGACAGTTCATAGATTCAATCTGTAGTTTCAGGTTCTGCTTATTTGTCGGCCCACTCTGTGTGTGTATGTGTGTGTGTTTCATGTTTCAATACTATGATTGTCCTTCTTCAGTTACTTACTTCACCAGTTACTTACCATCGCCTGAAGCGTCTCACTAATCTTTATATACGTTATCACCCAGAATATATATGTATATTGTTCCCACTCAATCTTTTTTATTATAATTTTTATAGTTTAAAATGAATTCCTTAAAATGAACTTAGCATTCTTGAAGATATATGTCGCGAATTATATACACAAACTCTCTTCGATAGCGATATCAGTACACGTGAACGGGACCAAGTTAGCACCGCAATGGGTGGATCATTTCTATTTTGCACACACCCCTCAAGTATTACACACGATAAAAGCTTAAATATATGCACGTGACGTATTATATATATATATATATATATATATATATAGAGAGAGAGAGAGAGAGAGAGACCGAGAGACAGACTCTCGGCGACTGTCGAACTCTCTGCATTACCGGAGGGGAACCCGAACGAGGCTTTGCCGAAGGGCAAGGTTTCGTCCGGGGTGGTTGACAGGGTCTGAACCCGTCTAGGCGGGTTAAGAAAGGCCATATTTTTGGCCGAGCCTACGGGCTCGGGGATACCCACATTAAAACGGCCTTGTGCCACATTCGATCCTCGTGGGTGGATTGATAAATACAGATAGATAGATAGATAGATAATGCACAACTTCTGTTAGATAGATAGATAGATAGATAGATAGATAGATAGATAGATAGATAGATAATGCACAACTTCTGTTAGATAGATAGATAGATAATGCACAACTTCTGTTAGATAGATAGATAGATAGATAGATAGATAGATAGATAGATAATGCACAGCTTCTGTTAGATAGATAGATAGATAGATAGATAGATAATGCACAACTTCTGTTAGATAGATAGATAGATAATGCACAGCTTCTGTTAGATAGATAGAAAGATAGATAGATAATGCACAGCTTCTGTTAGATAGATAGATAGATAATGCACAGCTTCTGTTAGATAGATAGATAGATAGATAGATAGATAATGCACAGCTTCTGTTAGATAGATAGATAGATAGATAATGCACAGCTTCTGTTAGATAGATAGATAATGCACAGCTTCTGTTAGATAGATAGATAGATAGATAGATAGATAATGCACAGCTTCTGTTAGATAGATAGATAATGCACAGCTTCTGTTAGATAGATAGATAGATAGATAATGCACAGCTTCTGTTAGATAGATAGATAATGCACAGCTTCTGTTAGATAGATAGATAATGCACAGCTTCTGTTAGATAGATAGATAGATAGATAGATAGATAATGCACAGCTTCTGTTAGATAGATAGATAGATAGATAATGCACAGATTCTATTAGATAGATAGATAGATAGATAATGCACAGATTCTATTAGATAGATAGAGAGATAGAAAGATAGATAATGCACAGCTTCTGTTAGATAGATAGATAGATAGATAGATAGATAATGCACAGCTTCTGTTAGATAGATAGATAGATAGATAGATAGATAATGCACAGCTTCTGTTAGATAGATAGATAGATAATGCACAGCTTCTGTTAGATAGATAGATAGATAGATAGATAATGCACAGCTTCTGATAGATAGATAGATAGATAGATAGATAGATAGATAGATAATGCACAGCTTCTGATAAATAGATAGATAGATAGATAGATAGATAGATAGATTATTC
>OZ010604.1:26996801-27006801 GCA_963932145.1 Acanthosepion lycidas | reverse complement strand
ACAATTCGCCATTTAATTTCCTTCAAAATAGACCCCTTCTGAAGTTGCACACTTTATCCAGCATTGTTTCTCTTGGGGGTAGCATTCCTGGAACTCACTTTTTGGAGGATGTCGAGCAGCTGCTTTGATACATTCTCTTAGATCTCCACGACGTCTTGAAATTTTGTTCCTTTGAAGTAGCATTTGATTCTTGAAGAGGAAAAAGTTGCGAATATGGTCGTGGTCGATCCCGGCGAATGTTGTCTTGAGCAAAAACTGTTGCACAAGATATTTTCACTGATGAAATTTGTATGGTGTAGTGAGACAACCGCACACTGTACTGCTGTAAACATAGAAAGTACTTCCAAGTACTGCTGTAAACATAGAAAGTGAAAGAGGACGTTGTACCTTAGTGGTCATGCGCGGCTGAATTAAAGGCCTGTATGTGTCAAGTGTCTTCACTCTGTTTACTTTAGCAGCGTTACTGTAACAACAGCTCCGATACTCTTTCATCAGGCATTGTATATTTTAAATATATTCTCCAAAGCAGAAGACACATCAGCTTTTTCCGCATTTATAAGGCAGGTGCTTACGTTTTCTTAGAAGATATTGCTGAGGTACCTTCAAAGAAAAATTATTTTTTGTAGTTATTACGGACCTCATATGATAAGCTATATCACATACATCGTACTTGTCTGAACTAATATATATATTATGACTTCAAATTTTTCGAGCATGTCCTGCATTTACTATTATATAACAGTCTACACTATTATATATCAATATTGCATGGCAGCAATAAAAAAGAAGGCTTTTGATGGTACACCTATACTTCGAAAACCTCCCCTTTTGAGTGTTGCCATGACCAATTGATTCACCTTTTATAGATTTCTTTCCGTTCATTTCTCCTTCGTTTCTCTTTTCTTTCTTTTCTTTTATTGTTTATTCCAATTTCTTTCATTCATTTTTTTTAACCTTTCTTTCTTCCCGCCTGTTTTGAACTTTTTTCCTCGCGTCTTCGTTTTTTCATAATTCTTCAGACGTCTATTTCGGCGTGTCGCCATTTTTTCTGTTTTTAAAGGCCGAAAAAATCCATCGGCGTTTACATATTTCGACACCTTGAACCTATGAAGGGGAATCTGGATTTTACACTAGTTCTTCGCTGCTCAGTTCAGTGGATGCCCCAACACAGAGAATCTGTTCCACCAACCATATCTTAGCTTCCCTTCTCTCGTGGACCACGCCAAAATGAACATGGCGGATGTTGTCTCGTAAATCCGTCAGTTTAAATCATTTATAGAATCAATTACTGGCGTTTTATTGCTTAATAAGTTGTGTTTCTTTGTTTTGATACATATTTCTTTCTTTTTTTTTCTTTTTATCTTATTGAATTAGGGTTCTTTTTTTTCTTGACTTAAATTTGCGTTCATTCTTTCTTTTATTTAAGATGATGTTAGTCGTTACACTTATGTCTGGTTGCCTCAGACAGAAAGGAAAATGCAAATTAGCAAAAAAAGAATGAACTATTTTAATTCTATTCTTTCTCTCTTTCCATTCCAGACTCTTTTATTGTTTATACTTCTTGAATTTCCCTTTCTTTCTTGAGTTTTGTTTCAATTCCTTCCTTCCTTCTCTTTTTCTTTATTTTGATAGTTCAGTTGTGCTTCATTTTTATTTTTCCCCAATTTTTGTTTGAATTTTTTGTCTTTCTTCCGCTCCATGTTTTTCTTTTCTTTTTTAAATCGTTCATCACATTTTTATTTCTTTCTTTCTATCTTTCTTTCTTTCTTTCTTTCTTCATTATTAATCACATTCATCTTTCTCTTTGATTTTCTTTTAATTTTTAATCGCATTGTACTTTCTTTCTATCTTTATTTCTTTCTTTCTTCATTATTAATCACATTCATCTTTCTCTTTCTTTTTCTTTTAATTTTTAATTGCATTGTACTTTCTTTCTATCTTTATTTCTTTCTTCATTATTAATCACATTCATCTTTCTCTTTCTTTTTCTTTTAATTTTTAATCGCATTGTACTTTCTTTCTATCTTTCTTTCTTTCTTCATTATTAATCACATTCATCTTTCTCTTTCTTTTTCTTTTAATTTTTAATCGCATTGTACTTTCTTTCTATCTTTATTTCTTTCTTCATTATTAATCACATTCATCTTTCTCTTTCTTTTTCTTTTAATTTTTAATTGCATTGTACTTTCTTTTTTAATTTTTAATTGCATTGTACTTTCTTTCTTTCTTCATTATTACATTCATCTTTCTCTTTCTTTTTCTTTTAATTTTTAATCGCATTGTACTTTCTTTCTATCTATCTTTCTTTCTTTCTTTCTTTCTTTCTATCGTTCAGTTATGCTTTTTCCTGAATTTACCTCACTTTTTTCTACATTGTCTCATTTTCTTTTTTCGGTCACTTCATTCTTTCTTTCTTTCTTTCTTTCTTTTTTCTTTCTTTCTTTCTTTCTTTTTTTCTTTCACAATTCTTATACCTCTTTTCTTGCGTTCTTTCCATTCTTTTATTTTATTATTCTTCACTCACATGTTTTTTTATTTATTTTTTTATTTTTTTGCTTCTCTATTTTCTTATTTCGTTTCTTTTACTTGGACGCAATTTCCCGCCAGGGAAATAAATAAATAAACAACTAAGGTGAGGAAAAAGAAGATGAAAAAGAAGAGAGACCTATTGTCTCGAGAGGGAGGGGATGTCCAACCATGGACAACCGAACAGCTAAAATTTCGCGCCAACTTCTAAACGCTAGTGTCATTAAGTGCGGAATGCAGTGCCGTCGGCAGTAAAAGCAGAAACAATGTTAGAATAAAATATGCCCGCCGAAAGAATCAAAATTACCATATATATATATATATATATATATATATATATATATATATATATTGAATAAAACATGCCCACTGAAAGAATCAATATTATCATATATATATATATATATATATATATATATATATATATATATATATATATATATATATATATATATAATAAAACATGGCCGCCGGTAGAATAAAAATACTATATCTATCTATCTATCTATCTATCTATATATATATATATATATATATATATATATATACAATAGCTGATATTTTTTTTTATATATAGTGCCATATATATTAAAAATATTAAAATAATATTAAAAATAAAGTGTTAATGACATTATATAAAAACATTACTTAACTTTTAAGTATCACTTTTGTCCCGACATCGATGTTTCTTGGTAAAATTTCCAGTCTTCAGGGTTGCGGCTTTTAACGGTATTTCCAATTTTTTTTCAATTTTTTCACTTTATTCCGCGTCTTTTCAATCCGATTTTTTTACTCTGTTTTGTACACGCGCGTATTCACGAATTTAACGATCTTTAATAAAGCATTAATTTACTAAACACTCGTTGAATGACATGGTCATTGTTTTTAATAATTGTAAAATGGATTAGATGTCCCGTAGATATGCTAGTACTTTCGTTAATTCTTTTTACCATCTTCAGGGCTGGGTATTATATTTCCTGTTCAGGTAATTTCAGTTAAGTCGGAATTTTTTTTTTCTTTTTTTTAAACATGTTATTATTAACAGTTTCAAAATTTTGTAGCGTGGCAGTATCGCAACGCTAGAGCTGAAATTTGAAAATTTAAAATCAGAATTGTTTTTTTTTTTTTTAATACAGTAATATGGCAATCCTACGATTTTTTGCTGTTTTTTATCAGTCAACATGGCAGGGACCAAATGGTCCAATATCTAGAGCCATGTCCCAGTAGTTTTCCCGGAATTTTGCACTCTAGATCAGTACTTTTAAATCAATAAAATGGTGCAGTATAATTAATATTACAAAGAAGTGGTCATACAAAGAATAAATCAATAAAGTTAATGTAATTACACTTATTTTCCTTTCGGAATTTACCTGAATTTACCTGAAAAGAAAATATAATTCATATAATAATAAGGGGATTAATGTTTCCATACAACATAGCATCTCATCAGGCATTGTTAAAATGATGGTTATAACAATTTAAAATTCTTTTTATAACGGTTAAAACTTGTTATAACAATCATTTTAACACAGCGTGATGAGATGTTATGTTGCATCGAAACATTAAGGCATTTTTGTAGCGGAAATAGATTTTAATAACCTATAATAAAAAAATTATAGGTCTACTTTTTTTTTTATTGAGCCCTGTTTTTAAATTAATGTTATAAACGTTTGAATTTATTTTTGATCCGTCCTTATTGCAATCGGATATATATATATATAGTGAAACCTATATATATATATATATATATATATATATATATATATATATATATATAGTGAAACCTATCCCTTCGAGATTGATTTTATTATTGGCAAATGAAAAATTCGAAGGTTTTTCGAGACGAGTATAGTAACCTATATATATATATATATATATATATATATATATATATATATATATATAGTGCAATATATATATATATATATATATATATAATGCAATATCTATCTATATATATATAGTGCAATATATATATATATATATGTATTGCACTATATATATATATATATATATATATATATAATGCAATATCTATCTATATATATATAGTGCAATATATATATATATATATATGTATTGCACTATATATATATATATATATATATATATATATATAATGCAATATCTATCTATATATATATAGTGCAATATATATATATATATATATGTATTGCACTATATATATATATATATATATATATATATATATATAATGCAATATCTATCTATATATATATAGTGCAATATATATATATATATATATGTATTGCACTATATATATATATATATATATATATATATATAGTGCAATATATACATACATATATATATATATACATATATATATATATATATATAGTCAAACCTATATATATATATATATATATATATGTATATAGTCTAACCTATATATATATATATATATATGTATATAGTCAAACTTATATATATATATATATATATATATATATATATATATATATATAGTCAAACCTATCCCTTCGAGATTGATTTTATTATTGGCAAATGAAAAATTCGAAGGTTTTTCGAGACCAGTATAGTAACCTATATATATATATATATATATATAGTGCAATATATATATATATATATATAGTGCAATATATATATATATATATGTGTGTGTATATATATAGTGCAATATATGCATATATATATATATATAGTGCAATATATGCATATATATATATATATATATATATAGTGCAATATATGCATATATATATATATATATATATATAGTGCAATATATGCATATATATATATATATATATATAGTGCAATATATGCATATATATATATATATATATAGTGCAATGGGTGAATTTCTGTCATTTTATATTCTTAATTACTCGTGTACACGTTGTTTTTTTTTTTATTTTGTCGATTGCACAGAATAGTAGGGTCAGTTGGGAACCGTCTGTTGAAAAAAAAATGGCTCCATGACGCAATTAACTTCGCCATAATTTTGGAAACGTCACGCTGTAGTGCTTGGTATTCGTGCCGGAATCTTCAATACGAGTTTTTGTGTTAATCTGATGTCAATGCAGAGGATTCGGAAAGAGTTGGATGATATATCCAGTTAACATGATGAAATTTGGAGTGATCACTAGTAATAGCAACGTTATGCCGCCACTCATCTTCCCACAAGGCTTCAAACTCAACACGTAGACCTTAATCAAGTGCCTTGAGGTGGTCATGGCGCCTTGGGCCAAGTGTGTGGCTGCTGGAAAATCCTATATTTGGCAACAAGTCTCTGCACCATGACACACAAGAAAGAAAAGACAGCTGTGGCTGTCAGACAATTTCTGCGACCAAATAACCCTTTACATCTGGCCATCTAACTCCCCAAACTGCAACCCTCTTGATTATTATGCGTTGGGCGAAGTTTAGTTTTTCCAAAGATGAACTAAAGGCAAGGACTATGACAGCATTCATCAACTTAAACAAGGAGAACATTCAGAAGAGTTTAAGGAAATTCCAATGTCGACTCGAAGCCAAGGTTGAAAGCAATGGCGATTTTATTGAATAATTTTACTCTTTATTATTTCAAGATATTTCAGCGAAATTTGGTAAACATACCTGTTAAAATGTTATGTCAATGTTATTTTCATATTTTCATGATTTAGACGACAATTTATCCATCGCATGCATTATATAGACGCCTAATGTTACACCTATCCGACCATAGTTCAGTTAGGAAACATTGAAACACAGCCAGAAACCTACTAAAGTCAAACCACAGCATACTAGTAGAAAATATACGTATATTAGACCCATCCACATGTAAATAAATAAATGATTAAAAATAATTGAAGTACTAATAATAAAAACGGAAAAGCCAATACTCTATAACATTAACTATCAACACGGACAGAATGTGCTGACCGTGTTTGGAAAATAAAACATTCATATAAATTCAGATACATAGAGAAAATACCGAAACATTCAGTTAAAAAAAAAAAAAATGATCCTTGCTAATGAGTAGCCAAAACACTCGGATATTCAGAACCTTTTGTTAGACATTTTGACGGTCGTCTTCGAGTATAGAATCCAGAGGTTAGCAGTGAATATTTCGGAAACAGTAGGAAAGCGTAGTTCAGGTTAGCAGTGGATATCGCAGCAAAGTAGCAGAGCGTAGTACTTCCTTCTGTTCATCTTCGCCTGACAAGTTGGTACTGGTCATTCGGGTAGGGTAAACAAAAATGGCCGCCTTTATACACGACGGATTGAATGTTCTACGTCTTCTGACTATTGCCCTATTTGGGCGGGGAGCTGCCCAGTTCTCCCATTCTAGTCTTGATAGGGATCAAAAGAGTCTCTGAGTCCTTGTTGAAGAAAAATTATTTCCCACCGTCCAACATCTCTCTCTCTCTCTTTCACACACACACACACACACACTGGCGGGATGTGGTATGTCTCTCCCAGCTCTATTGCTAGTACCATGAAAAGTGCTCGGACAAACTCCATTCCTTGGTTCCGTCTGGCCTGTCTTTCAAAGCTAGGACCCACCATGTCACTTACATTGAGACGATTTGATGTATTTACATCCATATTTTCCGTACAATTATTTTTATTTCATGGGTGACAGAACAGGGGAAATTTATAAGATAAAATTAATATATTGTAAAGATGAGGAAATAGAAATTAAAATTAGTTATACATTCAACATTTGAAGAGTTAGCGAAACATAATAAATAATTAAATAAAATCGATATTATGGAATATAATGCATAAATGCGAAATTGGAGCTCAATTATCCAACGAACTGCTGGGGTTAAAAAGCGCCAACTCTAATTTATGGTAATTTATGCGCTAAAATCTCAATATCTGTATTATATATTATCTACTTCTAGCTGACATCACTCTTCAGGTTTAACTAATTTGCATATTGTTTTTTAAAAAAAAGTATGTTTCATTAATTAATTGTACTTTATTAGTGTTCTTTCATTCAAGGATTGTTTTAATTTTCATATAAAAAATAGTTCTGTTTACGAATATTGTCTTATATAGTACAGAAAATTGTTTGAAATTTGCATTTTACTTGGCCTTCAACAGTTGGCATCTATTTGTAAAACTTTCCTTAACTATAACAGGCTAATTCATAAATGAAACGCTCATTTAAATTTTTTGTTTCAAATATTTCAAGTAATGATTATATCTTACTTTACTAGTTTAATATAAAAATGTTTAATTTTTAATTGTGTTTTGACCCCAGTTTGGGCTTTAACTATTTGCCCATGGATTGGGACCTTAACATTTACTACAGACCCTTATCAGGATGGACCTGGGAACAACAGCAATTAAAAGGCGGTTCCACGCTCCTCAAAACATCCAATCTCCCACTCAAAGACCTTGCTGCCGGTGGTAGTTTATCGGCGTACCCAAGACGGTTATGTACAGTGCTGTTCGATAAAAGTGACTCACCTAATTTTTTTTACTAAATGTTCTCTTCTCCGATGAAACGAAAGTTGAGCTAAATTCAAAGGATAAGCGATCTAAAATCCGAAGTAGAAGCTTTGAAAGCTCTTTGAATTTAGCAGTAAGTGCTGTCAAGCATCCGTTCAGTATAATGTTATGGGGATGCTTTTCTTTCCATGGAACTGGTTACTTAAAACCTATTGAAAAGACCCTCAGGAGCAAGCAGTACAAGATAATTTTAGAGTCTTGTCAGCTTCCTTCTGCTGAAACCGAACCCACCAAGCTCATTTTTATGCAAGATAATGCTCCCTATCACTAATCATAATTGATGAAGGAATACTTTGATGTGAAGTGGGTGAATGTTATGACATGGCCTCCCCAATCTCCTGACCACAACCCCATAGAAAACTTATGGAGCATTATAAAGTACAGACTCTCCAGAAAGCAGTTGAGCAACAAAGAGGATTTGATTGTGAATTTCATATCCGAATGGAATTCAATGATTGGAGATTAGATTTGCCAGAACCTAATCAAGTCAATGTCAAAAAGTGTTGAAAAGTTTATTCAAAATAAAGGAGGACCCATAGATTATTAAATATTTCGAACTATATTACCTATTATAAATAAATTATACCTCTATTATTCTCTATTTAAAGCTTTTCGGTTATGTTTCTATTGATTACTATTTGCAGGAAATAAGTGAGTCACTTTTTTTTGCATAGTGTTTTTCCTTAAATCTCATTTATATCCAAAATTATAATTATCAATAGAATACCTTCGGCGAATAAACTCTTTTACTAGGTGGTCGGGAAGGGGTCTTTATATTAGTAAGATTAAAAATTAGTTTGACCCCAAAAACAACAGGCGAAAAATTTTTAATTAAAAAAAATCAGGTGAGTCACTTTTATCGAACAGCACTGTATTTATATATTTAGATGATAATGATAAACTTTAGTGAAAACGACCGTGTGGCACATCCAACCAACGTCGGGAAGTATTTAAATAAACACTCAGGATGTTGCAGCTAAACGAGTCCCAGCTCTGGAATGTGCTACGTTTTCTGTCCGAGAAACATGCATAATACTATAAGCTTCTATGACTATTTCCTATTCAGTACAGTCAAATGATCTCAGTACAATAGAGAATCTATTCAACACAAATTTAATCCCCTCCCTGCTTTCACGATCACCCACTGCAAACATTGATTGTCGCTGGATGCCCATTTAATAGATAATAAAAAAAATATCGTGAAACGTCCAGGAAAAAAGTGGATGTTTTTCTTAGAAATAAAGAAAACTGGAAAAGGATTTAAAACTACGTCAGGGGATTTTGGAAGATATGTAAACTTAACTTTATAATACAATAAGTGTGATTTTTTTGGGGTTAAGTGACCCCTAAATAATATGTGTTGGACTGCTTAAATTACGCGCTGGAGCGTCTAGTATTAATCTCTGATTGAAAGGACCTGGTGGAAGTGTGTGTAAATGCCAAAAGGTTAGAAAGAGTTAAAATTTAAGAAGAAGAAGAAGAAATAAATAAAGAAAGAAAGAAAGAAGAAAAAAGAAGAAAACGACTATATCGTCTCTGATAAAAGAAAAATAAAACGCCGCCTTTGTCACAGCTGATATCTGAAGAAAAAGAAGAAAAAATGAAGAAGAAGAAGGAGTAGAAAATGAAGATTGAGAAGATCAAAAAGAAGTAGGAAAAGAAGACACATATGACATCACTGATAGAAGAAGAAAAAAGCCACCACTCCCATCACTGATAACTGAAGAAAAGAAGAAGAAAAAGAAAGTGAAGAAGAAGAAAAAGAAAGTGAAGAAGAATAAAGAAAAGAAGATTTCTATGACGACGTCTCTGATAGAAGAAAACAACGCCGCCTATGTTGTTGCTGATATCTGAAGAAAAAGAAGAAGAAAAAAGTAGATGAAGAAGAACAAGGAAAAGAGAAGGAAGAAGAATCCGCTGGCAATGTCGTCTCTGATATCTGAAGAAGATAAAGAAGAAGAAGAGGAGGAGGAGGAAGAAG
>OZ010604.1:26911684-26996601 GCA_963932145.1 Acanthosepion lycidas | reverse complement strand
ATTGCTACCAATGTCGTCTCTGATTTCTGAAGAAGAAGAAGAAGAAGAGAAGAAAAAAAAAATTGGTTGATTGTTTTTTTACGGCTTATCAACACCTTACAGTTTATTTAAAGACGAAACATACTTATGGATTGTAAGAATAATTTGTTTTTAGATTTTACAAGTAAATGCTGTACAGAATGCTATAGACCTTTTTCGGATGCAGTAATAATTTTCAGATACCCTTCCTAATATTTATAGATTGTGAGAAAAGACGTGGAATTCCTACATGGCTCTTTTTACTCATGGACCCTGGAAGGGATTTGGTAATAAGGGACTTATAAGATTACTCATTGGCTACACGGTACCACACACAACAGCAACAATAATAATAATACGTATAATAATAAGTATTATTATTATCCTCAACATTATATTTTGATTTCTGCTATGATCACACAACTTACGAAGTCTGGAGGAAGACCTAAGGCAGGTAATGGTGTGTTGTTATGGCAACATTTCATTATTTGTTTTTCTAATTCCCATAATATCATTAGCGTAACATGGATAAAGTTCTTCTTAGCATCTGGGCTGTACTTATCAAGACAATTTTTCGTATTTCTCTTAAGCTGGTGATTATTCTGATTATTATTATTTTTTTTTTAATTCTTTCTTTTTATGATCTTACGGTCATATCGCGTTGAAACACCGGAACCCGTATGATCACCGAAGGTAAGCAACGTTGGAACTGGTCAGCCCATAGATGGGTGACCACTTGTGTAATACCAGGTGCTATCAGCTTTATGGTCGGGTAATGTATAATGTCTCGAGGTTTATATTCATATTTTTTCAACAGATAAGAGCGCGATTTAAGAAAAGAAAAGGAACGGAAAAAAGAGAAGTTTTTTTTTTCTTTCTTAAATCGCGCACTTCTCTTTACAGTTATTATTATAACAATTATTATTATTATTATCCTTATTATTATTATTATTATTATTATTTACTATCATTGCTTCTATCATTATTTATATTATTACTATAATAAAGGTGTTCATTCATTTTTTTAGATACTTCTTAGAACGTAGGCGATCACGACATTACAGATTTTTTTTTTCATTATCCATAAATTAACATTGTTTTTCCGATCCCTATCATCATATTAATATTCTTCCGGTTTCTTTGAAATGATTTCCTACCTCACTTTTATTACCCCCATCACTTACTTTATGAATTACTCACTTTTTTTTTTAACTTTTATTCGTTAACTGATTTTCAGAACCCACTTTTATTAAAACAACTCATTTACTGCATATTGGAGAAAAACACACTTACCCGCGAGTATTAAGACCTAGTTGTATTTGCGACCGAAGAATACTAGATTTTTGGAAGCATGCAGTCAAATAATGGTAACACATCCCATAAATTCAAGCGGAAGACGGTCTGGTGATAATAACAACAAAGACGAGGATATTTGAATGTAAATTATGATACCTCCACATTCTATAAATTCAGACAGAAGACGATAATGACAACAAACATAAGGACATTAGTTTGAATGTAAATAATGATAATTCCTCATCCCATAAATTAAGACAGAAGACGATCAGGTGATAATAACAACAAAGATGAGGATATTAGTCTGAATGTAAATAATGATAATTCCTCACCCCATAAATTAAGACAGAAGACGATCAGGTGATAATAACAACAAAGATGAGGATATTAGTCTGAATGTAAATAATGATCATTCCTCATCCCAGAAATTCAGACAGAAGGGAATCGGGAGATAAAAACAACAAAGATGAGGATATTAGTCTGAATGTAAATAATGATAACTCCTGATCCCAGAAATTCAAACAGAAGGTAATCAGGTGATAATAACAACAAAGATGAGGATATTAGTCTGAATGTAAATAATGATAATTCCTCATCCCATAAATTAAGACAGAAGACGATCAGGTGATAATAACAACAAAGATGAGGATATTAGTCTGAATGTAAATAATGATCATTCCTCATCCCATAAATTAAGACAGAAGACGATCAGGTGATAATAACAACAAAGATGAGGATATTAGTCTGAATGTAAATAATGATCATTCCTCATCCCAGAAATTCAGACAGAAGGGAATCAGGAGATAATAACAACAAAGATGAGGATATTAGTCTGAATGTAAATAATTATCACTCCTCAGCCCATAAATTCAGACAGAAGGCAATCAGGTGATATTAACAACAAAGATGAGGATATTAGTCTGGATGTAAATAATGATCACTCCTCATCCCAGAAATTCAGACAGAAGGCAATCAGGTGATATTAACAACAAAGATGAGGATATTAGTCTGAATGTAAATAATGATCATTCCTCATCCCAGAAATTCAGACAGAAGGCAATCAGAGGATAATAACAACAAAGATGAGGATATTAGTCTGAATGTAAATAATGATAATTCCCCATCCCATAAAATCAGACAGAAGACAATCAGGTGATAATAACAACAAAGATGAGGATATTAGTCTGGATGTAAATAATGATCACTCCTCATCCCAGAAACACAGACAGAAGACGATATGGGCATAATAACAAGAAAAATTAGGATATTAGTTTCAACGTATATAATGTTTATTAATTCCTCACTTTTTTTACTTTTACTCTTAAACTGACTTTCAGAACCCGCTTTTATTAAGACAACATCGTTTACTGTATATTGGATAAAAAAAATCATTCACTCCACCTACGTATTAAGACCTGATTTTATTTGCTACCAATCAGTACTAGATTATTTTTGTTTGTTTAGATAATAACGCGAAGTATCATTTGCAAAGTAAAAAGTTTGAAAATCTTGTTCATATTGGGCAGGGCATGTGAGATTCCAACTGTAAAATGTTTTACACATTCATTTACAAACGACAACCATCAGTTTCTTGTTTTAATACAGAAAACAGAACCCCTGTCCCGATAGGCGAAAGTGTTTGAATTCTAAACAAAATAAATGTTGTCTTATCTTTTATTGTCATTTACGGGCATCAAGAGTCGCTATCGATTTCTTTTTATCAAAACTGATGTGAATTAAATTATACACAAAAGATATGTTGTTAATTTCACTCGCGGCTCATAAACCACCGTCAAGTAAAATTCGTACTCATTGTATTTTTACGAGCCCAGCGTTATTTCAGACAAGTTTATATTTACAGACAACTTTAAACCTAATCTTACGATGGCTTTTGAAAATAACTTTTATTCTTGTTTTCATGAGTTTTGCGTGTGTGGGTGAATTTGTACCAGTCAGATTTTTTATACAAATATCCCGCCCAAGAAGAAGTCTCAGGGTAATGAGTAAAAAGCTAGTAATGATGAATGAGATTCGTTAGTCGTGTAGAGTGGGCCAGCAGAGTTCGAATTCTAGATTAGATTTATCTGTTCACTAATGCCTATGAGAACGGCATGTATATATCCCTACATTCTCCAGGTATGGGTTAAATAATCGAGTAGACTGGGCTTTCTAGCTTTGAATAAGAGCCAGTTTAGGAAAATTATTTCCAAACCTCAGAGAAGGCAACGAGAACCCACTTCACTATATTTCGCAATAATTCGTGGCAATAAGGAGACAATAAAGAACAGGAATCCGTGGAGAAAGGAACGGGAAACAACTCCACTGACTTTCCAAATAATTCATGGCCTGTTTCAAACAATAAAGAAAAAAGAATCTCTTATGGCATCTGGAAATTAGTCAGAAAGACAAAATAGTCAGAGTCATGATCACCTACCTCCTGAAGGGGTATAGAATAAAAAAAAATAAAAAATAAAAAATAACACAACTAATTTCTTTTTTGTCTATATCTCTGAGATGAGGTATTATGATTACTTGCATTATTTACGTTATTCGGACAGTTATCCTCTTCCTCATTGCCATATTCACAACGTTTCGGCCTCTATATCTCTGAGATGAGGTATTATGATTACTTGCATTATTTACATTATTCAGACTGATATCGTCATCTTCATTGCCATATTCACAACGTTCCGGCCTCTATATCTCTGAGATGAGGTATTATGATTACTTGCATTATTTAAATTATTCGGACTGTTATCGTCATCCTCATTGCCATATTCACAACGTTTCGGCCTCTATATCTCCAAGATAAGGTATTATGATTACTTGCATTATTTACATTATTAGGACAGTTATCCTCTTCCTCATTACCATATTCACATATATATCTCTGAGATGAGGTATTATGTTTACTTACATTATTTATATTATTCGATCTGTTATTCTTATCTTCATTTCGGACGTTGTACGCTCCGGCTTTCTTCAGATGATTGGAATTTCGCACCGAATCCTCAAGGGCACATAGCTCAGTGATTAAAGACATTAGTTCAATCCGGTGACTAGACCCAAAGATTTGTGAGTTCAATACTAAGCCACAGCGGAAAATAACTGAAACATTCGGAAGAGGCACGTGGAAATAGAATATTCTACCTTGGTGGACGAAATAAAGTGTTCGGTTCGAAATTTCAATCATCTGAAGAAGGTCGGAGCGTACAATGGCCGAAATGTTGTGAATATGGCAATGAAGATGAGGATAACATTTGGCTGGTTCGACTTTTCAGTTTCATCCGCCATTTTCTAGGTCCTATTTTTCATGCATTATTTACATTATTCGTACTGTTATTCTCATTTTCACTGCCGTATTCACAACGAACACTAGTCACTGGATCTAACGAACGGCTTTTTTTCTTGTAAGCAACTCAGGATTTTGATTATGATTAGGGAGGCTTAATCTTAACAATAAGTTGCTTAAATTCTTTATGCTTGGATCTGTTTTGAAATGACACGTTCCTTTAGGATACAAGGCGATCGTAGCTCTCCACCTATCCCTTTTCTTTATCATCTATCAATTTCCTTGACCTCTTGAGAAAAATAGCGGAGATGTTTTTCGTTGCTTTCTCCATGGTTCAGAACTCAGTTTTCCTTCTCTTAGATTAGTTCTCAACTAAGACTACCGAATCCAGTCTACTCGGATATTTAATCTATACCTGGGGGAGAAGAGAGGAATCCATGTCATTTTAAGCGTATTTATTGAAAAGTGAACATAAAAAATTATGCTGGATTGGGATTCAGGATTATTAAAACATTGGTTAGTTAATTTGATGACTTAATAGTCGTGAGTTCAATTCTCGGGCTAGGTAGAACGGATATCTGCCGACACTTTGGAAAAAGAAATAGCAATAACTGAATGATTAATCAAGTTGAAATATCCTTAGTTATGGACAATGGAATGAGAACAATCTACTCCCGTTGATTGAATAAAGTGTTCCGTTCAACAGACACCTACAGTAGGTCGGACGGAATGCCGCTCAAATTATTGCGACACGAACAAAGATGGTGATATTAGTCCAGCTGTAAATAAAGAAAATATTGATACCTTCTCATTTTAGACATTCAAATTGAGAACTTTGTCTCAATAGATCTATTACGAATGAGTAGCGAGTTGGATCCTCACTAGGTGCCTTATTCTTTCGGCTTTACGCTGCGCTTAGAAAATCATCATTCTAGAAATTCAGACAGAAGGCAATCAGTTGATAATAGCAACAAATATGATGGTATTAGTCCGAATGTAAATAATGATAACACATCCGAGAAATTCAGACGGAAAGCAATAAGGTGATAATAACAACAAAGATGTGGATACTAGTCTGAATGTATATAATGACAACTCCTCATCCCAGAAATATAGAGAGACGCCGATCAGGTGATAATAACAGCAAAGATGAGGATATTAGTCTGGAGGTAAATAATAACTCCTCACTCCAGAAAGACAGAAGGCGATCAGGTGATAATAAAAGCAAAGATAAGGATATTAGTCTGAATGTAAATAATAAGTCCTCATCCCAGAAATTTAGATACAAGCCGATCAGGTGATAATAACAATAAAGATAAGGATATTAGTCTGACTATAAATAATGATAACTCCTCATCCCAGAAATTCAGACAGAAGGTGATCAGGTGATAATAACAACAAAGATGAGGATATTAGTCTGGAGGTAAATAATAATTCCTCATCCCATAAATTCAGAGAGAAGGCGATCAGTTGATAATAACAAAGATGAGGATATTAGTCTGACTATAAATAATGATAAATCCTCATCCCATAAATTCAGACAGAAGGTGATCAGGTGATAATAACAACTAAGATGAGGATATTATTTTGAATGTAAATAATGATGTCCTCATCCTAGAAATGTAGATAGAATATATTTTTATTGAGCATTTTAAATCTCGCTGCATACCTCAATAAAGCAATTGGGATTTTGCATGCACTTGATAAAGAATATAGACTACATATCTATATTTCTATTCAAATTTCAATTATCTCTCTCCGTTGATGTACGTTTCATCAATATTAAGCACCTTGGTTCTCGAATAATGTTTAAAGATTAGTCAGGTTGAATATTACAACTGAGTTGTGAGTTCGATCCTCACTGGCTTCTTCATATAGAATTGGGCATGGAATAAATTAATAAGAGCATATCGCAAAATCAACCAACCTCAACTTCCTCCTTTATTATTTCCGCTGAGTGTAAGCGTTTGACGCTTGAACGCATAATTCCATTGGTCCGATAAAAATGACAGACGGGTGACTAGACTTGAAGTAAAATAGACCTTATTATATTTACCAACGTTTGCTTATCTTCCAGACCCCCAAAAAGAATCCTTTTAATCCCTTTTCCGTATTTTTTTTTATTCACTGCCAACACATCCTCTTCCTCTTTACTGGACGTTTTCATTTTTTTTTTATTATTATTATGCTTTAATTGAGCCATGTTCAGTCCAAGGAAGAACTGAATTCATTCTCCGGGGATCGAGAGCAATGAGCCAGAATTGAATTTGTTTCTTTTATCACCTGTGATTTAATTATTTGCTAATCAATCAACCCAACGATCATTGGTGACCACTGAAGCTAGAAATGATCGCTTTTTTTTCTGTTCAAATTTTTATTTCTTCATATTGCTAAAGATCAATCATGGGCAAACTGTGGCCTGTGGGTTTCCTGCTCTCCGATTGGCCTTCTGAATAGCTCACCTTTTATATGTGGAGGAAAATAAACTTTATTAAAATGATTGTTTTCTTTTCTTCTCACTTATTCATTCACATTCTGCCATACATGATGACATACATAAACAATGATGTTTCTTGAATTTAAGATATTTCTTGACTTTAAATTGTTTCTTGACTTTAAGATGTTTCTTGGATTTAAGATGTTTCTTGGATTTCAGATGTTTCATGACTTTAAGATGTTTCTTGGATTTAAGATTTTTCTTACATTCAGATATTTCTTGACTTTAAGATGTTTTTGAACTTAAGATTTTTCTTGGATTTCAGAAGTTTCTTGACTTTAAGATGTTTCTTGGATGTAAGCTGTTTCTTGGATTTCAGATGTTTCTTGACTAAGATGTTTCTTTGATTTAAGATATTTCTTAGATTTCAGATGTTTCTTGATTTTAAGATGTTTCTTGGATATTACATATTTCTTGGATTTCAGATGTTTCTTGACTTTAAGATGTTTCTTGGATTTAAGATGTTTCTTGGATTTCAGATGTTTCTTGACTAAGATGTTTCTTGGATTTAAGATATTTCTTAGATTTCAGATGTTTCTTGACTTTAAGATGTTTCTTGACTTTAAATTATTTCTTGACTTTAAGATGTTTCTTGGATTTAAGATATTTCTTAGATTTCAGATGTTTCTTGACTTTAAAATGTTTCTTGGTTATTACATATTTCTTGGATTTCAGATGTTTCTTGACTTTAAGATGTTTCTTGGATTTAAGATGTTTCTTACTTTCAGATATTTCTTGACATTAAGATGTTTTGAATTTAAGATTTTTCTTGGATTTCAAATGTTTCTTGACTTTAAGATGTTTCTTAGATGCTTCTTGACTATATATTTCATGGATTTAAGATGTTTCTTGAATTGAAGATATTTCTTGGGTTTAAGATGTTTCTTGACTTAAGATGTTTCTTAGATATAATATTTCTTGACTTTAGTTATAGGAATAATATGTTCTTTAAGTAAAAAAAAGAAGACTTTTCCCCATTACTGAGACAAATGGTAACGCGTAGGGTCTTTTGTGTTGAAAATGGTTGTGCTACTGTCAACTAAAAGTTAGCTTGAATTTTTTAAGTAGCGCGACAAACCTTATTAAGAACTTCATCACACGTGGCCTATTGATCGAAAAAAGTTACCCAGGGCTACACGTCACGAATATCAATTGATTTCTTTATTAAATATTCTAAAAGTGTGTACCAGGATCCTGATTGCTAGTAAAATTCATTTTAAACTGATTCCTCTACGGAAGCAAAATCAAAATATAATTATACCACGTGATTTCTTAAATAATAATAATTTTCATTTCGTAATCTGGAGTGATTTTACATATATTAAGCACACCAGATTACGAATTTGGATTTTGAAGAGGAATTAATTCATAAAGAATTTTCATCGTAAATTGAACCTCCGTATTAACTTTTATAAAATTTAATAAAAAAATATGATTTCTAATTTCAATATATGTATGTATATCTGGCCACTCGTATTCGAGAATACCTGTCTGCTAGGGCGGCTAGAAATCCCTACTGAAGACGCTTGCTCAGTCGCATTTGTGTTTATTCAACCCCCACAGTGCCCACCTGTTGTTTATACTGTAACTATGCTGAGCAGACCTTAGTTACAGTTTCTGGGAAAGAGCGTGTTATCTAGCGTGATCAACAATTTGAACAAGGCCAGCAGCCTCAAGCCCTCGGCCACGATGACTTGAAACTTCGTACTAGCACAGCTATCGACGGCACGTAAGGGTTCTGTCTACCCAATTTCATTCACAAGCCTTGGGTGAACGCGTGGTATGGTTTTCAGATACTTTTCAAAGGTGCCGCTCCATTCCGACAAATTGACTATGATGAGATTCGAACCCGGGTCTCTCTTATTCTGACACTGAATCCATTAAAATTCCGTGGTTATTTTAACGGTTAATATCTAATTATTGATTTTTTTTCGGTTTCTCTTAAAATAATTTTATTCGGTGTATTAACAATATTTATTTAGATTGTTCAGACTGTTGTCAACATCTTTATTGCCATATTCACGACGTTTCGGCCGTTGTACACTCTAGCATTCTTCAGATGGCATACGTTGGAATTTCGAATAGAACCCTTCATTTAGTACATATGAGTGGGTATATTGATTTAATTCCATGTGTCATGTCTTTTCTGAATATCTCAGTAATAATGATTTCGCGTCCTGGTTATGACGATAAATTACACCCGGCAGCAAGGACTCTGATCAGGAGATTTTTATTAGCGTGGAACCACGTCTTAATTGCTGGTGTTCCTAGGTCCACCCTGACCCGGGGTAGTAGCACCTGTTATGGGAAAATAGTTAACTTTCAACCTGGGATCAAAACACTGTAAAAGTGAAAAAGAGGTTTTAATACCAGCAATACATTTTTGGAAAAAAATTATTGCAAGTAATACATTTTTGAGGAAATATTATTACCGGCAATACATTTTTGAAAAAATAATACCAGCAATACATTAAAAATATATATTACCAGCAATACATTTTTGGAAAAAAATATTACCAGATATTATTTTCTCGATAAAAATTATTACCATCAATAAAAATTTTGTCGGTTGATATGCTGTAAAACAAAACAAACCAAACCAAACATTTAGTAAATCAAGAATCCATGTATTTTTTCATCCTTGCTGTGGCCAGGTATTGAACTCACAACTCTTTGGGTCAAGTCACTGGATTACTTCAAACAACACTTTTATCCCCAAGGACACTTGATGCGGTGTATAAAAGCGCTGGTTTAAGGGGAATTAACTGAAAACTTAGATATCCAGGTAAGGCATGTCACGTGGAACTAGAACAATATACACCCGTGGACTAAATAAACGGTTCGGTTCGAAGTTCCAAAGTATATCACCTGAAGAAGACCGGAGCGTACAAAGGCCGAAACGTTGTGAATATAATAATAAAGATGAGGACAATGGTCCGAAAATGCAAATAGTTCAAATAACTCATTTCAGAAATATAGACAGATGTTAATATTTATTTATCAGTTACTTGGAGCCACAAACTTTCTGACTGAAAACCTTCCGGGTGTGGGCGGTTATGGCTCTCCACAATTTCCTGATCTCTGTAGCTCTTTATAAATTCTGTTTTATGTTATCTCTCCTAAGCCTCGTTCCGCAATTCATTTATTGAAGCTCATTAAGTAGGTTATGTGTTGTTTTCCTGGCTATCCTGCCTTTAATTTGTCCTGTGAGAACCAAGCTTTCCTTTCTCATTATGCGACAAGAAATTTCAATCGACTCTTCCTTGTCCTAAGCATGAGTTTTTGTTTCCATTTTCTCTAAATTTTCGTCAATGTTAACATGTTTGGTTCATGGAATTTTCATTATCCTTCTGTAGAACCAGATTTCTGTTGTTCCAGATCTCTTCATCTGTGTGGAGATTTTCCAACTTCCACTGTCATATAGGAGGATTGATCTCAGATAACAGTTCAGTACTCTTTGTTTCCAACGAAATCTTTCTGTTTCTTTATACCTTGCTTAGCTTTATGAAGGCATCTTTGGCTATCCCAATGAGGCTTCAGTTATCAATGTCACATTTGTCGCCTTCTGTTAAGATACTTCCCTGATATTTAATTTTCGGCTTTTGTCTTATTTTGTGATCATCATCATAATCATTATCATTGCAATTATTGGATGTGGTCGTAGCAGCGATACGCAGTTAACAACCTGGACAATTCCCATATGACATCTGGGTTGACTCCCGGAAAAATATTCATTAATCCGAGTAGACCTGGCGAAGCCCATCTCTCTCCAGGTCAACCCACGGTCGATGTCCTCTGGATGAAACCACTTCTTTAAGACGAACACGTAAATGTTGATTACATCTTTCATTCTGGCCACTGACTACAGCCCTCCACCCAGCGATTCTATGTTACCGCAGCCCATATGACAGGCTATAAGCTACCAAGTAGCACTTGTCGAATGACCTGTAGAATTATTTTATTAACTTTTTAGAAGAATTACAGTGATAAATTCCTTCAGGTCCAGCAGGTGTAGTCCAAACACATTGCTGGGTGT
The DNA here is from genome assembly GCA_963932145.1 of Acanthosepion lycidas. NCBI lineage: Eukaryota > Metazoa > Mollusca > Cephalopoda > Sepiida > Sepiidae > Acanthosepion > Acanthosepion lycidas. The sequence goes on along the minus strand of OZ010604.1, from coordinate 26,985,462 downwards.
TAAAAGTTGGTATCATGAGAAGTAAGTTTAAATAAATTGTGTATAAATTCAGTCAACCATGACCACTTACCTTTATATCGAAGCACTCCACTGAAATTGACAATCCTTTACTGTTAAGCATTCATGTGTAAAAGTTGGGAATTTTCCTGGACTTGCATCTCCCTTCTGCCAATAAAGGGCATTGTTATAAGGAGGAAGAAGGATGATCTCTTTTTGCGCGTGTTTGAATTTAGGGGGTCTGCTCAGGTGCGCATTCGTTGAAGCGTATCTAGTGTCTAGTATCTGACTAGTAAAAAAAAATTAGGATTGATATTTTTTAGGCTCATTTTCTACTGGGATACAGGTCAATTACCCGGAGTAAAGAAGGTATGTGAGAAGAGCAAATAGAAAATATGAAGAAAAAATGGAAGAAAGAAAGAAAGAGAGAAAGAAATAAGTGAGACAAGAAGGACGGAAGTAAAAACGGAAGAGAAAAAGAAATGGCTGAGAGCAGAAAGAAAGAAAGAAAGAAAGAAAGAAAGAAAGAAAGAAAGAAATGACACAAGAAGGACGGAAGTAAGAACGGAAGAGAAAAAGAAATGGCGGAGAGCAAAAAGAAAGAAAGAAAGAAAGAAGTGAGACAAGAAAGACGGAAGTAAGAACGGAAGAGAAGAAGGAAGAAATGACGGAGTGCAAAAAGAAAGAAAGAAAGAAAGAAATCAGACAAGAAGGACTGAAGTAAGAACGGAAGAGAAGAAGGAAGAAATGGCGGAGAGGAAAAAGAAAGAAACAAAGAAATAAGTGAGACAAGAAGGACGGAAGTAAGAACGGAAGAGAAGAAGGAAGAAATGTCGTATAGAAGAAAGAAAGAAAGAAAGAAGTGAGACAAGAAGGACGGAAGTAAGAACGGTAGAGAAGAAGGAAGACATGGCGGAGAGCAAAAACAAACAAAGAAAGAAAGAAAGAAAGAAAGAAAGAAGTGAGAAAAGAAGGACGGAAGTAAGAACGGAAAAGAAGAATGAAGAAATGGCAGAGAGCAAAAAGAAAGATAGAAAGAAAGAAAGAAAGAAAGAAAGAAAGATAGAAAGAAAGAAGTGAGACAAGAAGGATGGAAGTAAGAACGGAAGAAAGGAGGGAAGAAATGGCGGAGAGCAAATAGAAAGAAAGAAAGAAAAAAAGTAAGAAAGAAAGATAGAAAGAAAGAAGTGAGACAAGAAGGACGGTAGTCAGAACGGAAGAGAAGAAGGAAGAAATGGCGGGGAGCAAAAAGAAGAAAGAAAGAAAGAAAGAAAGAAAGAAAGAAAGAAATAAGTGAGACAAGAAGGACGGAAGTAAGAACGTAAGAGAAGAAGAAATGGTGGAGAGCAAAAAGAAAGAAAGAAAGAAAGAATGAAATAAGTGAGACAAGATGGACCGAAGTAAGAACGGAAGAGAAGAAGGGTGAAATGGCGGACAGCAAAAAGAAAGAAAGAAAGATAGAAGGAAAGAAAGAAGTGAGAAAAGAAGGACGGATGTAAGAACGGAAAAGAAAGAAGAAATGGCGGAGAGCAAAAAGAAAGAAAGAAAGAAAGAAAGAAAGAAGTGAGTCAAGAAGGACGGAAGTAAGAACGGAAGAGAAGAAGGAAGAAATGGCGGAAAGCAAAAAGAAAGAAAGAAAGAAAGAAAGAAAGACGGATGTAAGAACGGAAGAGAAGAAAGAGGAAATTGTGTAGAGAAAGGAGGAAGAAAGAAAGAAAGAAATAAGTGAAAAAGGAAGCACCGTAACAAATTTGGCACGATGAAGTCCTAAAGAACGCAACGCGCCACAAGAACAAAATTGTCCACTTTGTCATACATGTTTCCCCAATACTATTCTTGATGTATAAAAATATATATTGTTACCTGATGTATGTCTGTATGTATCTCTCTATCGGTATATATGATGGACTCTCCTGTCGGTTTCGACGTATGAGGTTCCGACAACTTTGTTTATTTAACCTTGTGTGTGAATTGCAAGTGACATATCAGTCCTGCTAGTGATTTGCAAAGAAGTCCACAGATTTTGCAAGAGTGTGGATTGTTGGATTATATGGCTGGAACAGCAACAGATATTTTATTTCTTTCCCTAGTTTGACGAAGCTTGACAATGTTTAATGCTGCCTTGTTCTTGATGCCATTGTAGCATGTAGTCTTCCATTCATTACGATCAATTACGATGTTCTCAAAGGTAGTGTGATTTATATTCACAGCTAAGAGGTTACTTTTCATCCTGTCCCTGTACCTAAGCAAAGGCCGACCAACGTTTCGATGACCATTGTCAAATTGACCATACATGAGCATTTTTGGAATTCTGTTGTCTTGCATACGTAACACATGACCTGTCCAGCGTAAATGTGATTTCATGAGAAAGGTCTCAATACCATCAATATTACACATGGTGAAAAGGTCTGCACTTGCCATTCTGTCGCTTAGGTTTACCCCACAGATTTCCCGAAGACAGCCTTTGTGAAAAATATCTATTTTTAAATATGCGCCCCGACGTAGAAGTACCCAGGTTGGTGTCTGGGGACCCGGATAAACCACTGGAAGAGGTACCCCCTAAGTCTTTTTTAAGACAGACATCTAGGAGAAAGACACTTTGAGGAAAAACCTGATGTCTGTTGATCGGTATATATATATATATATATATATATATATATATATATATTCTCGGCTATGTATAAAAAGGGAATATATAAATAGCCGAGAAAAATAACAGCTCTCGTCGCCTGACGATTGCGTCTAGCATGAAACAATCTGTCATCTCTAAGTGTTGAATTCTATGTTCACTTTTAAATTTACACACGCTCTGTCTCTGATATTGAGCACTTTATTACATAAATATAGCATATCTTAAGACTATATTTCTTCATATATATATATATATATATATATATATATATATATATATATATATATATATATATATATAGCTTTCGGATAAACTTTTAGCCATTATCAAGGATGATACTTTACCCCTATCTGGCCGCGACTCTATTAGAATCCATTTAAACACACTCACAAACATACCAGACTCCATCCGAAACATACTAGTAGAAATTATAAATATAATAAACACATCCACATGTAAAGGAAGATTAAAAATAATGCAAGCCTTAATAATAAAAATGGAAAAAGCCAACATTTAATAATATTAACTACGAACACGGCCACAATGTTCTGACTGTGTTCGGAAAATAAAACATCTCTATAACTCTAGAAACACACAACCACCGCAAAAATAAAATAAAGCAAATATATAATCATTCTTGATAATGGCTAAAAGTATAGCCAAAAGCGTTCGGTATTATAGAACATTTTGACAGTTTCTACACACTCTGTGTCCAAGACAAAAAAAAATATTGTTTGAACACAAGAAAAATTAAATAAAAAGTTTAAGCGTTGTACCTTATCTGCCGTCTTTATATATATATATATATATATATATATATATATATATATATATATATATATATATATATCAGACATGGATATTTAGGCTTTGCTTTACTGGAAGACCTACGTAGCAGAACGGTTAGGCACGTCAGATCCAATGACGGTTCCCATAAGAGTAGTATGCAGTTTTGAATCCTGCTGGAGGACGCATATTTTCTGACAAGATTTCTCGAATATTTATGCCGGTAGATGTATATATATATATATATATATATATATATATATATATATATATATATATACACACTACTCTTCAAGGGTTTATCTATCTCAATGTTTTTATATTTATTTCAATCTTTTTATATATATGTATATATGTATATATATATCTATGGCAATCTTCATGTCTATCTATCTAATCACTTTTTAGGCGTTATTATTTTCTTTACCTGATGTAGTTAAGATGTACTTTCTGTGTTGTTTGATTGGTAGTAACGTTTATTCCGAGCTTCCACACTGGAATTCGCGTTTTTTTGTTGTTGTTGTTTTTTTTAAATTTTAAATATATATATATATCTTTATATATGATAAATCATAGTTTCTAAGTATGCTATGTTTATGTGTTAAATGCTCGATATCAGTGATAGAGCGTATGTAAATATAAAAGTATATGCTAAGGTCAACACCCAGCGAATGTCTGAAATAGCCTGATGATTGCGTTGATGCATGAGACAGATTCTCGCCGCTCGGTGTTGAATTCAATGTCCACATTTTAATATTGAGAATCAGCAGAGAGTGTGCCATTAAAAGGAACTATCTGGACTTTCTTTGACTGGAAGTCCTATGTGATGAAGCGGTTATGTACGTAATATTCAGTGAGGGTTCCCCCACCTGGCTGCGGGTTTGAATCCTGCTGAAGGACGCATATTTTTTCTGACAAGATTTCTCGAATATTCAGGCCGATATACGTTGGATGAAAAATACCGTTTAAAAAACGCCTTCTATTCGAATATGTGTATACATAATAAAAAAAAACGTTTAAATTTAATTAAAATAACAATATGTCGGTTTTAACCCATTTCCAAGATGTGTGTATGTGTGCGTGTTTTTGTGTTTGTGTGTGTGTGTGCCATGTATTCTTTTTAAAATTAACCCGGTCATAGTCAGAAACAGATGCCCCAATTCTTAATTCAAGAATGTTCAATGTTGTCGGTGGGAAATAAAACTGATAAGAGAAAATAACTCTATCTACCTTCTTATAGACTGACGCCTATTTATCCGTCAACTTAGGGCCAGATAATTTAGCTAGTCGTGATAAATATACGTCCCTGCACAGCATCGCGGATATCTAACTAATGTTCTCTCTATCTTTCTAACAAAGGGTCATCACAAAAGGACATGTGTCCGTTAAGGGCATTACACATCTTTATCGGTATTTATACGTGTCTGTGTTTTGTAGAAACGGTTGCTTCTATAGAGAAAAGAGGAAAAAAACAAAGGAAATCGTGAATCTTGGGAGAAAGACCCATACCATATATCCTTAATTTTGCACTTAGCGCTTCCATTTACTACCGTCATCCTCAGACAGATAATCACTTCATTACTTTTCCTTTAAAACGACGATCGCGATTGTTTTGCCCAACACCGCAAGTTACCTCAAAGCCAAAATATTAAACAACCTCGTCAACATTTGACGATAAACTGCATCCGGCAGTAATCGAAAGATTGAAGGTTTTGACGAACTTAGAACAGCCACTCAATTACTGTCCCAAGGTGCATCCTGCTCCGGGGTGCTAGCACCTGTTAGATTGAGAGCTTTGTGCAATTAGTAAACCCCCAAACAAAAATTAAAAAACGCTAGGAAAATATAAAATATATAGTATATATATGATATATATAGTAAAGATTCCAACAATATATTTTTTGAATTACCAACAATACATTTTTATAGTAAAATTACCAACAATACATTTTAAAGGAAAATGGCTAGCAATACATTTTATAGCGAAATGACTAAGATTATATTTTATAGTAGAATTAATAACAATATATTTTATAATAAAGCTAGCTTTAAAGCCGTACTCCGTGTGCACTTTCAATCTAGATCTTGCGGATAGGCTAATTGGGCCTCCAGCTTAAAACTAAAGGTGCCACTGGTTTAGCTTAGAAATCAGCAATGATATTTTTGAAGAAAAAAAAACTGATTTCCTCAATTCAACCCATAGAACTTTAAAACCTCAAGTTAAGTATGATTCTGGCTATAATTCCAATTCCGAACAAAAAACCGATTTGGGCCGAAAATCCGATTTGGGCTGAAATTCAAATTGAAGTTCTTCAAGTCATAAACTCCATGGAACTTCGGTTAAGTTGAGTTCTTCAAATAAGAAATTCTGGAAAAAGTAGGAAAAAAAAAAGACATTTAACTTTAATTCATTGATATTTTTGAAAAAATAAAATTGACTTCCTCACTTCACAAAGATTGGAGATATTTTAAATTGAGTTTAAAACAATTAAAAAAAAAAATCACAATATTTTATTTTCAGTTTAGTTTTATATTCAAAACCTCCATAGAAAAAGCAATAAAAATCAATCTGTCAGAAAACTGTCAAGCATGTCAACAGATAAACAGCTATCTCTGAGTTTAAAAATGCAGTTCTGCGATATTTTGAGCATAATGTAAATATTAGTTGTTTCAAATCAGATTAATTATATTTTAACTCAGCTAATATTGCTCTAATAAAGCTTTCATATATATATATATATATATATATATATATATATATATATATATATATATATATATATATATAATAAAAAGGCTTAAACACTAATATTCCATGGTCATAATTTATTCCATTGGAATCGTAAATACGATCCAATTCATCAGACCTACAAATTCAAAAAGAAAACAGAAAATCTACCTGGATTCTATCCTCCAGGTAGAATTTTATTAAAAAAATATACATGTATGTGTATGTTCCTATGTTTATATATTTTGCATATGGATGTGTATATTTACCACTAATATTAGCTATATATATATATATATATATATATATATATATATATATATATATATATATATATATATATATATATAGCTAATATTAGTGGTAAATATATATATATATATATATATATATATATATATATATATATATATATAAAACTAATATTAGTGGTAAATATATATATATATATATATATATATATATATATATATAACTAATATTAGTGGTAAATATATATATATATATATATATATATATATATATATATATATATATATATATGTGTGTGTGTGTGTGTGTGTGTGTCAAAAAGACTACAGTTCGCCGTCAACTGCCACCAAGCAGACAGGGAAACCATCTCAAACTTTCTCCTAAAGCATCATTCTGGAATTATCTTCTCACGAAATTGGCTTTCCCAGTCACCATAGCTACAGACTCAGGGTTGATCTCGGGACAGAAAATACAGGATCGAGTAGTGTGGAAAGGGATTGTCTACGGAGGTACGACCAACTATAGGGAGGTCGAAGGACGATGATGACGATGATGATAATGATGACGCTGATGACGATGACGATGATGATAATAATGACGACGACGATGATGACGACGATGATGATGATAATGATGACGACGACGATGATGATGACGATGACGACGACGACGATGATGATGATGATGATGATGAATTCTTTAGGGGTTGCTTAGTTTACGTTTTGGATTTACGTTTCCCTTAATTCATTTTTTTTTTCTTTTTTAAATTGTGGACCGCACTTTTTAGATCTCTGGGAGATTGTTTAACAGATATTTTATCGGGTTATAGTCTTGCTTGATCCCATGTCTTTCAAGATTATAATTAAAAGTGAGTCTTAAAACCAAAAGAAATGTATATGCCTTGCATTTGTCATTTTTTTCCTCATCATTTTATATTAACATTGTAGGATGGCGGGTAAAGGCGTTGCTCTTAGTTGATTATGGCTGTGCGGCAAGAGGTCTATTAACATTAACTCACACCCACTGACTATTCCCTACCGCTAGAATAATCATCTCCTCTCTCGACCTTTTAGATACGAAGGTTCCTCTTAGGGGTTCCCGTGACATTCATACTAACCCCCAGGATTTTTTGTGCTTTACGATTTTATTTATTTCTCCCATACCGATGTTGGTGCCAAATTGTAGCGTTTTATTTACTGCCTCAGGCATATTTATTTTTATCTTCGCCATATTTTTACCGAAATGACATCGATATGCCAAAGAATATCAATAAATAATAGTTGTAAAACTGTGGGTAGGAGTCATAGTCATCCCATTAGAAAAAAATCGTTTTGCGTTTAGTTTCTATTCAAAAGCAGCAGGAAACTAAGAGGAAGATTGTTTAGCGTCATATCAACTACTTATGTGTCATTTAATGCTGAAATTTAATTTTCTTGCTAGCATTAGTAATTTCTTTTACATGAACCGTAACTTTGTGAAACCAATTCACGAAAAAGTGCAATCCTGACCCCATCAATCTTAACCTGTTGAATTCTAGGGTTAACTGTTCCTCAAGTAATCGCAGAAATACTGTCTATTATTTTGCAAGACTGTACCTGCAAACCACTGCTTTGTAGAACTGACTCCCAAGCGTACAATCTTAATCTGTACAAGTCTAGGCTTAAACGCTATGTTTCCTACATACCCAAATAAACCGTGCCTCTTACACTGTAAGCCTCTACCTACGAACCACTTATCTGTGGAACCGACTCCCAAGATGATACTTCCCCGATCACTAAAATCTTAACCTGTTTAAGTCTAGGCTTAACCGTTATCTTCCTCACATATACACATCTACTGTGCTTCTTACTATGTAAGACTCAACATGATTTATGAAAACGACTCCCAAGAGAATGCTTTCCCAAACACTCTAATCTTAACTCGTTCAAGTCTAGGATTAACAGTTATCTCTTTTACATATACCCATAAACTGTGCTTCTTACTCTGTAAACTTCTACCTGTGAACAACTGCTCTGTGGAACCGACACCCAAGAAGATATTTTCCAGATTGCTACAATCTTAACCTGTTCAAGTCTAGTGGAAACTGTTAACCCAGGGCCGGCACGTAGAACTCTCGAACACCTCGACCGAGTGAGCCCGACCCTGACTGGATGAAAATTTTAGCAGATATTGACATCATTCTAGGGCATTTTTTTCGTCTAAATCCGTGAATTTTTTTCGCTCATGCTAAACCACGAAAAGACACTATTTAGAATTCATAATTTTTTTTATCTCCAGTGTTGATTGTCTTGAAATTTTTCAACCGTTATCTCTTGATAGAAGCCGTCTATATTGTCTTCTTGCAACAAAAGAAAACAGATCCTGATTCGTTTTCAGTTCCCTTAGGATAGCCTTCCTGAAGAGGTTAAACATATCTGGAGAGAAGATAAATACTTGTTTTCGGTCATATTGAGGCAAAGAGAGATAGGCACCCGGTGAGCTTGTGTGAATGGATAGTGGAATGGGGAGGACGGAACTCGAGATAAACTATATCAGTTTTTTTTTTCCTTCCTTCCTTCCTTCCTTCCTTCCTTCCTTCCTTCCTTCCTTCCTTCCTTCCTTCCTTCCTTCCTATCTATCTATCTATCTATCTAACTTTACCCTCCCAGATATGTCTTAATTAGTAGAAATTGTATCAGTAAATCATTATTATCTTAAAAAAATTTTCTTGCAATCTAAAATATTTCTTAACTTTAAATAACTTTAAATAACCCGAAAAAGGTCGATAGTCTGTAAAAAAAGACAAATGATGCCATAAAAAAAAAAAACTATGGTAATACAGGGTTCATATAGCATTAATAAGCTAAGAAAAAATATTGTACCATGGTTGGTCTGTTCTCACCGACCCAATGCGTCACGGGGCCGAAAGTATGGGACACCGAGTGAGGATCGAAATCATTACTCAGACAAGATTGCATTAGTGAGATAAGCGCGCTAACGATTTGACCATCTCCAGGTGTACTACCTACCTTGTAGCCTTTGGAATAACTTATTATATTTTGCTGATTGTTGCAAAAAGCTTTGCTGTGGAAAGCATTCTTCTAATACAAATAGCTTTCAAGAGATCGTCGAAAAGATTTTCACGTGAAAACCTATAGAATTATACTTAAAATACCATCGAAGATCAGAGGTAATAAGAAACTTCAAATAATGGTAGGTATTTTAAATATACGGATGTTCACAGATGAGACATAAAATGTATTTTTAAAAATGTAAAATCTCTTTTTAGCTTTAATTCAAAGGCAAAGAAATAAATTTGCTATACCCAGTAAGCAAAATACTTTGGTGTATCTATTCATTGGAATTGAATCGTGGAGGTCTGCTATTTTTGAGACATTTGTAAAGAAAAGTTAAATTCTCCGTTTTACATATCTTGCAAATGTAAAATATACTCTTTTCAAAGATTATTTGAAGAATATTAGACAATTTAATGTTTACTTAATCTAATTTGAAACAAGCATTACGTATATTTTTTAGCAGAAACAAAGTCGTAGAAAATAAGGAAAGCAAATCTTAACCACGGTGACTATTGACAGCTGTGGTCAGAAGTGATCGGACGGATGAACAGAAGTGATAGAAAGTTTATGAATTGAATGGAAAACCAATAAAACCAATAAAATAAATGTTTAATAATAATAAGGAAGTCGAAATCTCAAAAATGTGGCACATCAGAACATCAATAATCCCTGTTGTAGTTGGAGCTCTCGGATTGATTGGAAAATATTACAACAGACACATTGAAGGGATTCCTGTTAACCTATGCCTTAAAGAAATACAAAAAAAGACATGTTCTCACGAGTACAGCCCACACCTTGCGAAGGGCTTTATCTATGTATAATATGTGTTTTTTTTAATTGTTCAGTGGAAAATGTCATGATGCCATTTCTGACCTTAGATCACTGGGCGGGACCCGAAAAGAAATAAGTACACACCAGAAATCAAAGGAAATAATAATAATAATAATAATAATAATAATAATAATAATAATAATAATAATAATAATTACTATAACAATAAAATAAATTTAAAATTTCATAACTAAGATGATATAAACATCAATGTTAAATAAAATGTAATTGTCTTTTATTTTTTGAAAATTAAATTATATATATAAAAACGAAAGTTATCTATGACGCTACCTAATATGTTAGGGAGTCCCGGTAGAGTAAGTGGGGGGAGAGGATTCATAACTTTCCCAAGGTTATAACCTATAGTATTCTGATTAAGAAATCGGAGAGCCGGGTTCGAATTCCAGTCGGATCCATTAAATTCACTTACGTGCTAACACCCTTGGGAATCGTATAAATCATCTTCCCCCGCCCCAGCTATGAGTAAATAGCAGTGTAAACTGGGTTCTATAACCTTATAAGCCAACCCGTCTAGGAGAAGGAAAAAATCTGAATTCAAAACCGGCCTGTAGAGGGTTGGTCTCCGTCAGACCATCTTGCGCATGAAACACCACTTTTGCCGCGGTTGCAATACCCATGGTGGCCCTATGATCATACGGGTCACGAGATAAAATAAATGACAGACAGACGTCACGCGCAGTATGAAACGAAGAGAAAACCAGCTTTTTTTAATAATATATTATAGTTACTTATTAAGATTTTAAAGTTAACTAAATAATCATAACAACAAAACAAAAACAAATAGTAATAGTAACAGTATTAATAGCATTTTTGTTGACAAAGTGTTTGCTCAAATACTTCAGTCAAAGTACTTATTGCAAGCTATTGGATAACGTTTAAAATTACAATCACAATATCTTCCACAAGAGTAATGGCTAGCAATGGAAGAGAGAAGGATTTGACCAATACATTTCTTTGGCCAATGGCTCTTTAAAAGCAATATGAAAACTATAGACACGGGGAAGCATGAAAGCCGATGCAGAGAAAGCGGTCATTTCAAAAGGATGGAATGTTTTCTTCTATTGTCGACGATCAATGGGTCCGAAAATGATGTTGTTATCTTTTCATTCTGGGTGGACAGCATCCACTCTCAATGGCTGATTCCCGCCGGCCTTCTCGACAAGGGCACACGCTATTGTTCTGTGTGTTTGTTTTTAACTCCCGCTTGGAACGATTCTATAGACACAGTTGTATATACAAGTGCGCTGGACCCTGTAATCATGAGTGAATATCGACAAGCTCTTTTCATCAGTGAGCGAACAGACGTTACTTTCACTTTCACTTTTGTATAGACTTTCATTTATTTAATTATAGGCGCTTATCTTGACACCCGTCCATCTGTTTGTCTTTCTGCCTGGCTGTATGTCTGTACAAAATTCTTTGTATCAAAACGTCTATTCGCCTGATGGTTGATCAGACCCTTGTATTCATCAACAAACACATTCATTCTGTATATGCCGCTTTACTTGTATCTATAAAGAAGGACTATTCCCTGAATTGAAACACATTTCTATGGTGGATCTGAATATGAGATATTCTTTAAAGTATAGGAGAATCAACTGTTGCCGCTGCAATGAACGTGAGTGTCACTAGAATCTATAAAAACGCCTGAATATTTAACTTAATCTTATGTCGAACTGAAAACAAGTGTGTATATATATATATATATATATATATATATATATATATATATATATATATATATATATATATATATATATGTCAAAACTTTCACTTTCTGGCCATTAGTCCCGTGTCGAATCTCACCATGGGCGATTTGTCAGGAAGGAGATTTCCTGATATTTTCGGAAAGAATCGATGCGGTTGCCAGCTTGCGGCACCTTTGGAAAGTGCGTAAAAACCATAACGCGGATTGAACCAAGCCTTGTGAGTAAAATTAGGTAGACTGAACTCTTAAGAACCTTCTATAGCTGTGCTAGCATAAAATCACAAGTCATCGTGGCCGAGGGCTTCAGCGTGCTAGTCTTGTTCAAATTGATCACACTAGATAACACGCACTCTCCTAGAAACTGTAACTAAGGTCTGCTCAGCATAGTTGCAGTATAAACCACAGCTGGGCTCTGTGGGTCTTGAGCAAATACAAATGTTCCAGAGAATGCATCTGCAATAGGGATTGGCTCGTCGCCAAGTGGGCAGGTATTCTGGAATACGAGTCGCCAGCTATATATATATATATATATATATATATATATATATATATATATATATATATATAAAGAGAACACGGGTAGATTCATGACCTTCTATTATTTAAGATATATAGAATATAAACTGATCCCAAACTAGAATAATATAGATAATAATTACATTATTTAAAACGAAATATTTATTCATCTTTGTTTATTAGACAATAAATTACATCACATAGAATCTGCCATAATTTACCTAGACTTTTCAGTTAGCCTCATGCATATTTATGAGTATTCTAAAATTTTTACATTTCTTTACAAAGGCTTTATTCCAATACTGTGTGTAACAGAAAAAAATTCAAAATCGTGTAACAGCGAAATTGTACAATTGTTAGATTGAGATTTAGATTTGAAACGTTGTATCTTACAAATGATTAAAGATATCTTACTGGAATTCTCCGAGGTTTTTATAACACAACTGGTCTCTACTTTAAGAAATAGGAATGTATAATTACTTTCCAAGCTTAACAGAAGAATCGTGATGAAATCGATCGTAAACGAAAATGACATGTCCATCATTAATTAATCATAGCTAAGTATCGGAAGCCCATAAAGGATTGATATAATGTTCAAATATATATATATATATATATGTGTGTGTGTGTGTGTGTGTGTGTGTGTGTGTGTGTGTGTGTGTGTGTGTGTGTTATTCCTATATATATGTATATGTATATTATTCCAGGGTTATTTTCTAAATTATTCAAGATGATCTTCACCTTCTCTAACCTTCTAACCTTCTGTCTTGAAATAACAAGATGCCGCAAAAGTTGCACGTACGATTTCATTTTCAAGTCTATTTTCACTGTTCTTTGGACTGTCATAGCTGAAACTCCTCTGTCACATGCCAAACGTCTTATGAATTTAGTTGGATCTTTTCTAATTGTTCTCTTTAGCTCTTAGTTGAAATGATGATTCCCCTTCTGCTTGTGACCCCTTGATCCAGTTTTCCTCTTTACTGTTCCCTCTTGTTAAAATTTATTCACCGTTCTCTTGTTAACTCTAAAATGGACTTTGAAGATGGAAGCCAGAGTATGAATTTTGGAAACATTACAGAAGGCCTGAATGATATTTTTCCTTTCACAATTGCTTATTTAGGAAGACAGTGGGGCTAACACAAAATAATTTTATCCTTTTCTCTTTTTAGCTGAATAACTCAATGGATTTTTCAGTGATTCTTGAGACAAATGTTGTCTCATCTGAAAACCTGGAAAGAAAGTCAGTTAGTGTTTTTAGACAGTAAACAATTTGTGGGATGGACAATTATGCTGTTACACGATTTGAACAATTTTGGTGTTAAATCCGATAAATATATATATATATATATATATATATATATATATATATATATATATATATATATATATATATATATTGCTAAAGTTTCTGTTTAAACATCAAAGCATGTTTAAGGCAAATATTGTTAAAAACAACAAACATTCTGTGTCGATTGATTTTAAAAATATTTTCCAAATTACGAATAATCCTTCTTAGCAAAGGAAATTCCAACAGAAATTTCTGAAGTTTATGTCGGAAGAGAAGTACCAGTAAGATTGTTCAAACTTTCAAATTTCTCAAGCCACCATTAGGATAAGCAGAGACATTGGTGAGTTTATCATAAATAGTAAGCGTTGTGTTACAGGCAAGGGATATTTTGGCGTACACGTGTGGTGTTTATATATATATTTGAAGATATGGGATACTAAATTATATTTTTTTTTAATTTTAGATGATTGTCTTGTTGAGTGTTGCTTCAAGGAACATAAGCCTGATTTTACTATTTGTTGAGTTTGCGAAATTTCATATATATATATATATATATATATATATATATATATATAAGTGATAGAAATTATTAGGAGGATTTCAGATAATTATAAATAAGTATATATATATATATATATATATATATATATATATATATATATATATATATTATAATTCATGAATCATTCACACAAAAAAAATATCTAGAGGTTAATGATTTAAATGGCGAGAATACTTCGTCGCAAACACATAAATAAGATACACCAACCCCGAACCTGTATATGAATGATATGATCCCTGTTTATAAATTCCAGTTGCATAAGATCTTTTTAATTTTTTTCGTCTGTTCCTACAGACATCATCAGGTATGGAAGTAGATTTTGTTCTTGTTTTTACTTCTCGGTAATAAGAGGACAACGAAAATAGAGATGTAATCCGAAAAAATGCTATGAGTAATGTGTTATTGTTTTGGAACGTGCGGTCGCAACGCTGAGTTTGAATTTAAATTTTAAGGTTGTGCGTTTTTGTACAAATATAGCAATAAGAGAATTCTTTTTCACTGCTAGATTTTCCGTCAATATGGCATGAACTATATTGTTCAATAATTACAGTAATTTCACACTTATTATCCGAAATCAGTTATTGGATCAGTTATTTTAATTGCAATTAAAAGGTGCAATTATAACTTATAATTCATGAATCATTCATACAAAAAATTATAATTGCACCTTTGCTGTTGTAAATGTTCTGAAATGTTAGATGCATCGTTGAAATAAAAACTCCTTTGTGGTATGGCCAACCTATATACTATTTTTTCTTTTCTTTTTTTTTGAATTACTCGGAATAAAATTAATATGCATTAATACTGTAATTTGATTTCCGCCTTTAATAAGGATACAAAGAAAATTGCCCGTAATTACGAGAGGATCCTATTAAAAATAAGGAAACAAAACTTGTCTAAATTATTTAATGAGACATGTCTTAATGAAAACATGCTGCCAATATATATATATATATATATATAATTTTAAGATATGCTATATTATGGATAAAAGTGGTCAATATCAGAGATAGAGCGTATGTAAATAAAAAAAGTGGACGCTGAGGCCAACATCAAGCGATGACTGTCTATGCATTCTCGAATGCAATCTTCATCCTTGAAAGAACTGAATATTGTTCCCGCTTTGTTTGTATATATATATATATATATATATATATATATGTGTGTGTGTGTGTGTGTGTGTGTGTGTGTGTGTGTGTGTGTTGAAAGAGAGAGATAGAGAGAAAGAGAGGGATAGTGAGACAGTATGCAAGAGAGAGACAGAGAGAGAGAATAAACGAAGTAAATTACATACACAAAAAGACAATATTAATTACCGTACTTTCCGGCTTACAAGACGCTGCGGCTTCGAAGACGCACCCTATTGGAAAGAAATTTCTAAAAAAAAATAGTCATTCTTATACAACAATACATTCACTATGCGTCTCTCACATACTGGCGCTACGTATTGTTTACATTAATCACTCGTCCGATTTTGTTTGAATGGTAATGATATACTAGACAAAAGCAGAAAGGTTCCCTCCACTGCTACTAATCAGAGTATGTTTAAGCGTGTGGCTCGACTTCAGGAAGGTTTATAGTCTTGGAATACTGACATTACATCAGATAAAGTGCTGAATTATATAGATAGCTAATATGTAATGACTCAACATACAAATACACGTCTCTTTCAGTCAAGCTAATTAGGTAACCGTACAAAAATACTTGACCCTGAGCGTTACCTTACTTTCGTCGTGGAAATCGCACACGTATATTTCTGGGTATTTTTTACGAAAAAAGTGCGTTTTATAAACTGGAAAATACATTAACTATTTTCATTCTGTCAAGAAGAAATTTGGCTTGAATTTTACACGAGAAGTAATACTTTAAACCGTCGCTAAAAATGCAATTTCTCATTTCTCTTTCGTTCATTTTTTCTTTTCTTTTTTTTTTTTTTTGTCTCAGCTCGTTAATCTGCCCGCCGCACACTCATACACACACACACACATACTCTCTCTCTCTCTCTCTCTCTCTCTCTTTGCGAGAATTTTGTAAAAGACAAGAAAAGCTTCTTTTTCTCCAGTTCATTGCCTTCCGATTATTTTCATTCTTTCGTGGCTCACAAATACATACACAAGGAAAACTTGGCAAATACCAAAATATTCCTAGGCTATTTCTAATTTTCCCTTACTTGACCAGCTCTCTCTTTGGCTTCTGAAATTATGGTCATCGGGGTCAGCTGAAAGTGGTCCCTGATTTGGCTATTGTTTGGCCTGAGTAGAACTGATGAAAGACTTTAAGGACAATAGTGAAGAGGCCATGTTGACACTGACCATAGCCTATTCACTTGTGCGTTCCCACTCGTACGCCCTGACTTCACCCCGAGACCAGATGGCTTCCATGGTCTTCTCCAAAGTTTATCTTCAACTTGACCATTTCAAAAGAGCGACAATAGTTAGAAACAATGAAATCTCGAGTACCTGGCTTATTGACACAAGATGATTTGAGAAAATAACTGAAAAGGAGGAAAGTGGAATAAAAAAACAAATAGAAGGAATAAAGATAGAAACTAAGAAAGTAAAAAGAAAGATAAAAACGAATAGAAACTACAAAGAAAGGGAGAGAAAAAGAGAGAAAATTCACAGACAGAAAGTAGGAAAGCATAAAAGAAGGATTTGAGAAGCGGGAAAAGGCGAGAAAACTGAACTGCAAGAAAGAATGAAAGGAAGAAAGAAAGAAAGAAAGAAAAAAGGAAGAAAGTACAAAGAAATTAAAAAAAAGGAAGAAGGAAAATAAAACGGAATAGAAACTACCAAGAAAACGAAAGAAGAAATCGTGAAAATTCAGACAGTACATAGAAGGCAGGAAGGAAGCAAAGAAGGATAGAGAGAAAGAAAGAAAGAAAGAAAGAAAGAAGGAAAATAAGAAAGAATAAAAGCAAGATTTGAGAGGCAGCAAAAGGCGAGAAAGGTGAACTGAAAGAAAGAAAGAAAGAAAGAAAGAAAGAAACAAACAAACAAACAAACAAACAAGATAAAAAAGAATAGAAAGAAAGAAAGAAAGAAAAAAAGAGAGAGAGAAAGTAACCGTAAGTAACATTATAAGAATGGGGGAAAGGAGGGAGAGAATTTAAAAAAATAAATTCATTATGAGACGAGTAGATAGATAGATAGAGAGAGAGAGAGAGAGAGAGAGAGAGAGAGAGGGAGCAAGAAAAAGAGAGAGGATGCTGTCTAAATCCACAGCCAGTCACTTAAGCACAATGTCCAAGCAGTAGCGAAAGAAGCCAAAACCATATATTTTTAATAACAAAAAAGAAGCAAAACGAAATAGTTTTACAAAGATTACCTAAATAATGAAACAATCAAAAAATAATTTATTTGTGAATGTTCTGAAAATGGCATTAAATTCTGACAATTATCTGATTTTTGCAAGTCTAAAATTTCCAAAACTAATTTATGCCAGAAGTGTGATCAACCAAAATTTCGAATGTTCTAATACGGATAAAAAAAAATGTTCACATTAAAACATTGTTTGACGATAATTTGATATGTTGTGATTAGTTTGAACTGTAATTTTGCAGAGTATGGTTTCTTTGTTTTAATGTAGAAATTTCGTAGAAAATATGCATTCTCCAACAGGATTTGAACCTGTATTCCTATACGCAAACTGTCATTTGGCCTGACGTGCTGTACCATTCAGTTATAGAGAAGCGTCCGAATTAGTGTTTATAAACAGATAAGCATCGAAGATTTATTCGATGGATCTTATCTGCTCACAAAACGTATCTTAACGTAAACAATGACAACATAGATCAAGTCCTACAATTATTTCATATATTTTCTTTTATACGTTATTTTTATAGATACAATTTATTTAAATAAATACTCTGTTTATTAAATAAACAGCATTAATTATATTTATCGGCCTGAGTGTTCGAGAATTTCTTAGAAAATATGCGTTCTCCGACAGGAGTTGTCACTTAATCTGACGTGCTATACTACTCAGCTACAGAGAAAGCGTCTGCTAAGAAAAATCTAAATTACTGATTATAAACAACAGATCTTCGACAATTGATCTTCGTGGTGTAGCACGTTAGGAGTTCCGTATAAGACACAGGTTCGATTCCTGTTGGAGAAGGCATATTTTCTACGAAATTTCCTACGAATAATTGTGAGACTTAAACCATTTCCCAAATGTTTTCCCAAAATGATATCTCTCTTTTTTTCTGTCAAACATCTTGGCCTACCAGCGACGAGACAGTTTTACCATTATGCCTGCCGTTAGGACGAAGACGGGAATATGTGTTCATATCATTCACATGGGCGATCCTTCTAAATCCTACCTCGCACCCTCTCGTTCGTTTAGAATACAACATATCTGAGACAGGAAGAGATAAATTCTTACTCATAGTTGTACACACACCATTTGCAAGGGTTATATGTAGACATTAGTTACACAAACTAATTTGCGGACTAGGTTAATAAATTAGCTTTTGAAAATATTTTGGGTCACTCTTCTTGTGTTGGGTGGGCATCTCCCATGCCGACCAAATGCTCAGCTATTACACGCTTCATGCATAGTTACCGATGAGGCGAGAAGATAAGGCTGGATACAAGTTTGTATAGGAATAAGAAACTTTTAAAAACAATGAAAGCCAACCTGCTCCGTGGGGATCTGTTGGAATAAAAATGAACGTGAACCGACTAACAGAGATGGAATCTAGGTGATGTAGGGATGTAGATGAGGGGAAATCCTTTGGGGGTTTCTTCGTCTATGTAACGTGTCCCTTCAATACTCGGGCGATTACGGCTCTCCAACTGGTTCTTTTCCGCTGTAGCCATTAGGGAAACTTGTCCCTGCTACTATCCTGTCTCACAAGCACGACAGATAGATGTTCGGTTGCCTTCTCCTGTCTCTCTTTTCCTCAGTATGCCCTGTGAGTGTCAGATTTTCCAAGCCCTCCTTTCTCATTATATGTCCATGAAATTGCAGCTGTCTTTTTCTGATTCTTAGTGTAAGTGTCCTTCTTTTCATTTCCTCAAGTCTTCCTCATTGGTTACATGCTCGGTCCATGGTATTCTCAGCATCTTTCTGTAAGACCACATTTAGCTCGAAGACATTTTTAACCATAGATCTGGGGAAAGTGTTCATATGAAGCTGACAGTTTAGATAATTCTCTTATTTTCCAGTCGAATAAAATAGAAATGGTTTTCACCAAATATTTTATATTTTAATTTTTTCAAATTCAGCTTAGCTTTTTTTCTCGAGGCACAGAATTCGATGTAACATGCTCCTTTGGGGATGCTTCCTAA
Organism: Acanthosepion lycidas; assembly: GCA_963932145.1. Lineage (NCBI taxonomy): Eukaryota > Metazoa > Mollusca > Cephalopoda > Sepiida > Sepiidae > Acanthosepion > Acanthosepion lycidas. Next base: position 26,965,791 of record OZ010604.1, on the reverse strand, counting down.
ACACTACAATCTTAATTTCTCCCAACCAGAGGTCAGTCGTTTTGTATCCTCCTAATATTTATAACCTTCATTTCCCATTTCTAGCTCTTTTATTACTACCACACACCTCATATAGTAACCCCTACCTTGAGTGGCTCAGGGACCTTGTACTGGGTGGATATTAGTTATAAATAATAAGAGATAAATAAGATGGATAAGTGTTTGTTTCAGGTGTCATTTTAAGGGAAGACAAAGAAAAGGATGTTATTTGCAGAAGAAAAGATTCGATAGGAACTATAAAAGAGAAGGAATGAGTTATTTTACGGTTTATCAACCTGTTACGGACTATTTAAAGTCAGGAAATATGTTTTAGATTGTACGAATTTATTTTTTTTAGATAATAATTGTTTTGTGATACAAATTAATTCTTATATAAACGTAGGTAAAAATAAAGAAATTTTTGTCCCCAATCAGGCCTATCCACCACCGGTAGGGGCATCGGGGATAGTATACACCGGCTCTGTTAACCATAAAGAACAGGGAGTTATAGATTTAGGGGGAACTGTAGATAAGAACGTAAATCTGCGGGAGGGGTGAGACAAGAAAAGAGAAAAGAGTGGCCATCGTAAAAGGAGAGACAAATTAGACAAACTGGTTAATAATATAATCAACAATATAAGCAAAATGCGTTGAAAGAACGAATTGGACCGTCAATGACAAACAACAACGCCCAGGATTGAGGTGGGACGACAAGCAATGATATTAGCATTTTCTCATTTCACGCTGAGCTTGGCAATTCACAAAAGAAAACAACAATCAGAGAAATGCTACGTACCAATATTCCCCCTGTTTTACCGAACCTACAAATGCCAGCCCCCGAAATACGCAGTGGGTGGGTAATAGTCTAACCAAGAGACCACCTGCCATTTGCTAATAAGCCAGTAAAACAAAACTAAATATAAACTAAAAAAAAAAATAAAAAAAAAAAATAAAAAAAACAACTGACTAGTTCTGAAGTAACAAAAATTTTATTTTGACAATTTTTGCAATGGAACTCCGGCTATTCTTACCGTGTCATTCTTAGCTATACCCACATATCAAACATACCAGTGTATATATATATATATATATATATATATATATATATATATATATATATATATATATATATATGTATATATATATATATATATATATATATATATATATATATGTGTGTGTGTGTGTGTGTACATATATATATATATATATATATATATATATAGAGAGAGAGAGAGGGGGGGAGCGAATGGTTTCTGACAATGTAAACGCAATAGTTTAGGGAAGTAAAATATACAAGTTTAAACTTTAGACTGAGCCTGGTCTGTTCTATATTCGTTCTTAATCTTAGATAAAGCCATACATACCAAACTACCTCAACAGATGATCGGATCTAGGTACCTCCACTTTTTCGCGGGGAAACAGCGTAGCGTAATGAAAAAGGGCACAAACTTAGTAAAAATTAAAGTATTATCGTCAAAATGTTTGTCATTATTATGATGATATTTTTTAATTATTTTTTTGAAAGTTTCCTTTCGAGATTTTAGTTAAAATCTTGTTTTGTTTACGTCATCGCGGTGGTATAATAATAAAATTGACTTTTTCGCGCTTTTTTCAGTTGAAAACACATTGATTTGGAAATTCTTGTAAAAATCAAATAATTGTCAGATTTTAATGAAATTTTCTGGACTTGTTCATAAATGAATGAAATTATTTTTGAAATTTTTTCTTTAGAAAATTTTGATAATTTTTTTTTTTTACGTATGTTACCCCCTCACATACACACATACACTTAATTTCATGAAATTTCGCAAAAAAATATTCTATTTCCTGAATTTTTTTAATTCGTTAAGATATAAATCGCCTGATCTTTTTTCTTTTTTTTTTTTTTTTGTTTGTTTTCAAACTTGCACTATTCTAACTGAAAATCTGCCCTGAGTTGAAAAATAAGGAATGCAATAAAACTACACTATTTACATTGTTCGGACTCTCCTTCACATCTTTGTTGCCAATAAAAATATGATATTATTTAACTAGAAAAGCTTTTTAATTGCTTTTGTAAATAAGTTATATTAAGAACCCTATTGTCTGAAGAAATATTTTTTTTCCGATGAATAATGAATTTTTACAACTTTTTTCATTTGTTTAAAATTTTAATTATAATAATTTATAATAGTTTAAAATGGTGTAAAATTCTGTATTGGGCTATTTGCTGTAGTGATAATAATTAAGTGGAAACGAAATTTACGATTCCAAAATTGCAATGATTCATAAACGTAGTTACGCCATTCTATTTTAAAAATAATCTTTATTTCTTTTTTTTTTTTTTACTTAATTTTTACCCTATTTTCATCTATGAATGTCTAAACCAGACATTATTATGAAACGGTCACGTGATCTAAGAGTTTTGTCTCTTTACAGGGAAATTAATTTAAGAAAATTTTATAGTATTTTAATTTATTTATTTTTGCATAAAGCATCTTCGAAAGGTAAATAAAAGTCAATAAATTATTACATAATTGCGGAAAATATCTTCATTTGTAAAAATTACCAGTTAGTTAAAAATAAAAAAAAAATGTGTTCATTTAGATTTCTTAAATTTTGTATCAACTCTATCCATCCATATTAGCTCTCATCGCTTCGTCACCCAGATAAGCTATGATAAGCAGGACCAATCTTTAAATAAATGGTTGTATATTATTTTTTATGCTATAAGTAATATTTATTTCAAATCAATTTTTCTAATTTTACTCAACGTGTCAGAAATATATATGTATTTTTTTAAATTATTTTAAAATCGATATTTTTTGTTTACAAATTTCTTAAAAATAAGACAATAGTCACTTTTAAGAAAATTTTAAGAAATCAAAATTAATTTTAACATTTCAATCTATATAATATTTTATTTACTGGAAATAATAAATTTAATAATTTAGCTTTCAATTAAAGGGAAATGAAATTTTCAAGAATGTTTTTATTTTAAACTTTAGGTATCGAAAATGTATGCCGAAATAGTGGAGGTACCTAATTTATGTGCAACGTATTTTCAGGAAGTGGTTGACTATGGCTCTCCACATCTTCTTCAATTTTATTGCTGACTTTTACCCTTCACCACCCCACTAAAGTGTACAGAGGTGTGGTAAAAACTCGAAGGGAAAAACAGGATTTAAGATGTTGACTTTCTATACTACTTCAAACAAAAAGGTAGGAAGGAAACTCCCATTAATATAGCAAACAGCGATAAAATTTCCTCGATTTTAGAAGCCTATTTCGCTGGAAAAAAAAGGTTTTAATAGAAACATTTGTAACCTTTTTTTATTCAAGCTAGATTTACCTGCATGGTCAATGAATGCAGAAGATTTCCTTATAAAGAAATGGTGACTATTACCATTATCACTGGAGATGACAAGAACAGAAACTACACTTTGATTCAAGCCTGATGTCCAGCGAATGAAGAAAAGCGTAACTCGAGTATCGCTGGCTGCTCAGTCAATGAATGTCAAATGCTTCCTTATAATGAAATGGCTAATATTATCACTACTCTTAAAGAAGAGGACAACATATACTAAATTTTGATCCCAACTCGATGGTCAATGAGTAAAGACAAGTGTGACTCGTATAGCACAGGCTGCTTGGTCAATGAAGTCCGAATGTTTCCTTATAAGGAAACAGCTTATTTTATAATCAAAGATTAGAATAACATATATTATTGTTTGATTCTAGTCCGATGGCGACGGAGTGAAGACAAGCATAACTAGATTTGCACTGGTTGAATTTAGTCAAAAGGTAAATATATAATAAATATCATCAATCTTATTGCCAATATTTTTATCATTTTGTTTTCTTTTTGTTCCTAAAATATCATCAACCAACCGAATCAATATATACACCTGGTGCTCCACTCCAGGAGAGCGTCTCACTGCGTCTTCTTGGCTTCACGTTTTCAACTGACTTGAAGTACAACAACTAAATTGAATCAATAGCTGCATCTACTGCAAGAAAATTTGGTTCATTTTGTCGTGCCTGGAGGTTTTTCTTGCCCATTTTGCACATTTACAAAACTACCATTTGTCTGTGCATTGAATACTGTTTTCAGATCTGGTCTGATGCTCTTGCTGTTCACTTCAAGGTTCTTGACAAAATCAAGTGAATATAAAATCTCTACTGGAATTCGAACTCGGTTCTCCTATATCCATTTCATTGCCGTTATCCATTCATTACAGCCACGCACATCCAAGCTTACAGAACCTGATATTCACAAGCGGTCGCCCATATAGGTACTGACCAGGTTTAACTTTGGCGATCTTGCGAGAACAAATGTTTCAAGGGGATATGACCGGAAGCCTTGTATAACACATTGATGGGCAGAGAAACAAAGGAAAACAGCGCATAACATACTTGATGACCTTGAGTAAATGGAAGAGTTTAGGAGAGATAACAAAAAATCAAAATTTATTAACAGTTATTAAGGAGAGGAAATTGTGGATAGCAATGAACACAAACGTCCTCAAAAAAGTAGCACATAGATGAAGAAAAATGAGCTTGAGTAAATGGATGGTGGAAGAGGGATTGAGGGAGATAACAAAAAAGCAAAATTTACAAAGAGCTACAAAAGAGGAAATTGTGGAGAGCCATGATCGCTTGCGTTCTATTAGGTTGGTGCAAAATAAATGACGTAATAATGTCGTTTTTTGACGTTAAAAATACGTCAAAAAACGACATTATTACGTCATTATTTTTGCATCAACCTAATAATTAGATACGACACATAGAAGAGTGTGCTTCAGTAAATGGATGGCGGGACAAGTTTTAGGAGAGATAACAAAAGGCAGAATTTATTAAGAGTTACAAAGGACAAGAAGTTGTGGAGAGCCATGATCGCCTCCATCCTGAAGAGACGTGACACATAGAAGAAGAAGAATGAGCTTGAGTAAATGGATGGCGGAACAGGCTTTAAGCGAAATAACAAAAAGATAAAAAATTTTATGTACTAAAAAGAAAGGAAATTGTGGAGAGCCATGATCAACTAAGTCCTGAAAAGACACGGCACATAGAAGTAGAAGAATGAGCTTGAGTAAATGGATGGCGGAACAAGGTTTAGGAGAAATAACAAAAAGACAAAATATATTAAGTGCTAAAAAGGAAAGGAAATTGTGGAGAGCCATGTTCACCTACGTCCCGAGGGGGACACGGTACATAAAGAAGAAACTTTCTTGTTTCGTTTTACATAACAATTATCTATACGAGAAAAATATCAACTATTTTACAAACATAATAAATATCCCGAACGAAAGTTTTAGTTTTCCCGCGTCTTCAGAATGAAGGAACTCTTTATTTTTACAGTTTTTAAATTGACCGTTTAAGTAATACTTTCTTTTTGTTTTCTCTCGCTTTTTATTTTTATTTTTTCAAGCAGCGTCAAAATATCAGCGCAGTACTCTATACGGTTCAGTAATATAGCAGATGCTCGTGAAATGAACTTCTATAAAAAGAACGCCATGATTAATGAAATAAATCAGTGTATGTTAGCGTTTGTGATTTTAATTTACTGTATATAATATTCTGGGCGCTCGCCGATAAACTCACCAGCCGACATCGTGTATTGTTCCATGAAACTATTAAAGAAATTGAACAGTCGCATTTGCCACACAGAATTCATTACCTACCAAAATTAGGGAATAAAACAGTCATTTCTGTATGAGTACTTGCCTGCCTAGCTACCAGGTTATTTGGGAGCCAACCTTTTCTCTGCCTATCAACCAAACTAACAATTTACGTCGTCGTGCCCGGAATTCACCACCTCAATCTAAATAGCAGTTCACCTTACAATTCATTCATTCATCCATCCTGTTTGTTTCCGCCCATCGACCGTTCATGTCTCCCATGGGTACGCATTTATTTATTTATTAGTCTACCCGGGTACTTATTTCATGGCTTCTTATCCGCCCACCCTCTCCCAGACAAAAGATCAAAAACTTTGACGCATCATTAATTTCATTGCGAAGTCTCTGCTCTGACAACCTCAAAAATTTGGCTTGCATTTTCATCTTTGCATATTTACAGTTTTCCTTTTTTTTTTCTTTCTTTCTTTCTTCCTTTTTTTTCTTTCTTTCTTTCTTCCTTTTTTTTCTTTTCTTGTGCTTTTATTTCATTAATTTTCATCATTTTTCTTTTCGCTATCTTTTATTTTATTTTTTCGCCCTCTTTTTCTCGTCTTTATTTTACTTTACTTTCTTTTTTGGGCTTTTCACTTTAATTTTTTTTTTTAATTTTTTCTTTTTTCGTATGTTTTTTTTTTCGTTCGTTGATTTCCTTCTTATACATATTTCCTCTATTTTCATTTTGTCTTCTTTTTTCTCTCCTTTGCATTCTTTCTTTTGTTTGTGTGATTTTTTTTTCTTTCTTTTTTTTTTTATTATTCTTCTTCTATTCTTCTATGATTTTATTTTATTTTTAATTATTTCCTTAATCTTTCTTTTGGTTTTCTTTCTTTATTTTATATGTTTTTCTTTCAACAATTTCCTTTTTTCTTGCTGTCAGTTTTTCTTGTTTTCTGTGTTCCATTCTCTTTTCTTCTCCTTTTTATTCATTCTTCCTTTGTAATGTTTTTCTTCTGACGAATTTCTTATTGTTTTTTTTTCCGAAAATTTTCATTTGGTTTTCCTTCAATTGCTCATTTTTCTTCTTTCTTTTACTGATTTTTTCTTTTTCCTTCATCTTTTGGATGTTTATTTCCTAAAAACATTTTTCTTTTTTTCTTTCCTTTCTTGAATTCTTTTAACTTTCACTCTTTCATCCCTATATTATTTAACATTTTTTTATTCTTTCTTTCTTTTTCTTTTTCGTTCTTTCTTTCTTTCATTTCGTCTTTCTTTTTTATTTCTGATATCTTTTCTTTCTTTCTGTTTCTTTTCGTTCCTTTCTCTTTTTCTCTGTCTTTTCTTTTCGTTTTACTTTCTTTATTTCTTTCTCTCTTTCTTTCCTTATTCCTTTCTATCTTTATTGACTCCTATATCCTTTCTTTCTATTTCCTTTTTCTTTCTCGTTTCCAATACCCTTTCTTTTATTCCACTTCGTTTTCCTTTCTTTCTTTCTTTCTTTCTTTCTTTCTTTCTTTCTTTCTTTCTTTCTATTCTTACTTTATTGTCTTTCGTTCCTTCTTTTCTTTCTTTTCTTTCTTTCTTTCGTATCATCCTCTCGATTCTTATCCAATTTTCTTTTCCTCATTTTTATTACACCATAACAGATTTTATTATGCAATAAATTTTTCAGTAACCAACCGATGCTTGTCTAATTCGCAATATATACTTATAGTCTAATGGCCAATATATTAAGTGACCTTAAGCTTTAATGGTAATGCCAATATTAACCGTATCCTTATAAGGCAATATTTAGCAGTCATTAACCGAACAGTCAATATTACCGGTTGTTGAAATTTTAAACAACTTTTCTCGAATAACAATTTTTCATGTTTCTCGAGTTACATTTACTTATTACTGATGGAGGTTCCTTCCTGATCATTTTGTGTTATATAGCGTCGAACATCAACGTCTTGATTACGACATTATTTTCTTTTGGCGTTACAAGCCCAATCCAATTTGTCGTTGCTGCTTCTGGAACTCCTGAAGTAATTATAGTTTCTTTTATTTAATATGATTCTATGTTTCCGATTCTATAATGTTAGTTACAAAAAGAAGACAGATAATCCTCACAAGAAACGACAGGCTTAATTCACAGGAAGACATTATCATTGACCGGAGAAAGCAGTTTTATACACATAACACTTTAGATGTTTCATATGGAAGTCCCGATCTGACCAGGATAAGAATATGACTCGAGTTTTCAGCTTCATGTGATTTGCATGTGATACAACTAGTATAGACGATTAAATTTGTTATAACTGATCCATGTATTGATAAAGTCTATTCTTATTAAAGATATCATTAATAAATTTCTTGAGGGAGACAGATTTTAATATTCACAGAAACTAAACGCAAAAAGAAAGAATGTCTATTTATTAATAAATCTAAAAGATGTGATCCATAGAAAAATTTAATTTATTAGCAAAATACATCATATATTATGCTAACACTGGGGCACCTCGGCGTGGTGTAATGGTTAGCAATCTTGTCTCGCTGGAACATATTACGACTGAGTAGTGAGTTCAATCTTCACTGGGTGCTCCATACTTCCGGCCTTGTGCCACATCTAAGCAGCGCTTAGAAAATCCCTATTATGCTAACACTGTAGATTTTTATAATCGTTCTCTGTGCGTTTCTTTCTTTCTATTTCTTATCTTGTATTTTTCTTTCCTCTTTACTATATCCTATCTTCTTTCATTCCTTCCTTCCTCCCTCCCTTCCTTTCTTACATTCTTTCTTTCTTTTTACTTTAATTTAACTTCTTTCTTTCTTTACTTCTTATATTCTTTCTTTCTTTCTGTTTACTTTCTTGTCTTTATTTCATTCTTTTTTTCTTTCTTGTTCACTCTATCTTTCTTTCTTTCTTTCTTTCTTTCTTTCTTTATACTTTAATTTCACTTCCTTCTTTCCTTCCTTCCTATATTGTTTCTTTCTATTAATTTTCTTGCCCTTTTTCATTTTTTCTTTCCGGTTTACTATATCTTTCCTTCCTCCTTTCTTTCTTTCTCTTTCTTTCTTTCTCTTTCTTTCTCTTTCTTTCTTTCTTTCTTTCTACTTTAATTTAACTTCCTTCTTTATCTTCTTCCTATATTCTTGCGTTCTATTTACTGATAAGTATTTTTTTCATTTTTTCTTTCCTTCTTACTATTTCTGTCTATCCTTTCTTCCTTTCTTTCTTTCTTTCTTTCTTTCTTTCTTTCTTTACACTTTAATTTCATTCCTTCTTTCTTTCCTTCCTATATTCATTCTTTATTTATTTCTACTTACTTTTCTTGTATTTTTCATTCCTTTTCTTTCCTGTTTACTACATCTTTCCTTCTTTCTTTCCTTCCTTCTTTCCTTCTTTATTTCCTTCCTTCCTAGTTAATTTAATTTGACTTCCTTCTCTCCTTCCTTCCTATATTCTTTATTTTTCTTTCTTTCTTTCTTTCTTTATTTCTTTCTTTCTTGTTTATTTTTATTTTGTTTTTCTTTCTTTTATTCCTTCATTCATTCATTTACACTTTCTTACATTCCCCCGCGTTTCATATCTGAATTTAGATTTATCATTCTCCCAGGTTGGTTGCCAGTTGCCCGACTATTAACCCCCACCTGCAGGATAGAATTGGTGGATTAGCGCCCTTTGAAGAATTATTTTTGCCAAAACTAACATAACAGCCGAGGTTGGAATTTGATCCCGATATGGCAACACCAATTTCCTCGTCGATAACAACCACATACGCAAACATTATAATCACCTGAGGGAACGTTTTCCATTTTCTATCATCCTGACTAATGTTAAACTCCAGGAAAGTCACTTAACGCAACTTTTCGGGCTAATATTCTCCGCTGGTACGAGCTATAAAGATCATATTGAATCAATTGCTAGGTTTTCTGCTACGAGAGTTGGTTTCCTGTGTCATGCTAGACTTCGAACCCTTTATTCCGTCCACTGGGGTAGATTGTTCTAGTTCCACGTGCCATGCCTCTTCCGGGTGTCTCAGTTATTTTCCTTTAACTCAACTCTATAAGTATTTTGATTCACCACTACTGTGGCTCATTCATGTGTCACATAGCTCAGTGGGTAAAGACGTTAGTTAGATCCAGTGACTAGACCCAAAGAGTTGTGAGTTCACAAACATGGAGAGTTGAGTTAAAGGGAAATAACTGAGACATCCGGAAGAGGCATAGAACGTGGAACTAGAACAATCTATGCTGGTGGGCGAAATAAAGGGTTCGGTTGGAAAATCCAATCACCTGAAGTAGGTCGGAACGTACAACGATCGAAACGTTATGAATATGGCAATGAAGATAAGGATAACAGTCTGTATGATGTAAATAATGTAAGTAATCATAATACCTTATCTCAGAGATATATATTGAAGAAATTCTGGTATTTTCAATTTTCTTTGAGTCAGTTCTCATTGGTTAGACACCTGTTACGTGTATGAAACCGTAAATAATTCTATATGCATCTGAGTTTGTGAAGATTATTGTTTGTCTAAGCGGACATCGGATGGGAATGTGTATTCGTAATTGTATATGTGTATCTGTCTAGTGGGAGTTTTAATGTCTTCGAATTTTTGCGGTCAGCTGGCGCAGCAATTTGTCACATCATTTTTATCTATAGCCGATCTCTTTAAACATGCATTCTTTGTTTTAGATATAAGTTTGATTCTTTAAGAATGGATTCAAAGTAAGATGGCGATGTAATGTAATGTTTTAGGCGTGTGTTTATCGTTGGTAATAAGTTTATTATTAAGTTTTCAATGTATTTTCTCTTTAAAGAATTATGTTCTTTTTTTTTAATTAGGGTGGCATTAGTGAAGTCTAAGTTATATCCAAGATCTTTTCGATGCAAAGCAAGAGAGATCGGTTGTCAAAAAGTAAGTCTCTTTTGTGTTCGGAGATGCGGGCTTTTTAATCACGTAATGTCTCCCCCATATAAACTTTTTTGCATCGTAAACAATTTATTTCCGGCGTTTGAATTGGTGTCGGGTTTTTCTCTTCCTAATTATATATTCGATTGTCTTGGAGGTGTTGGTAATGATTCTACTATTAGGGATGACTAATTTGTCTGCGAGTTTAGTAGAAGGAGTGTTAGAGGGCAGGATTATGCATTTTGTGTAATTTTTGTTATAAGTGTTATTGGTAGTATCTTTTGTTGGATTTGTGAACACACACACACACACACACACACATATATATATATATATATATATATATATATATATATATACAGAAATATAGTCTTAAGATGTGCTATATTTATGGGATAAAGTGTTCAATATCAGAGATAGAGCGTGTGTAAATATAACACGCACACACACGCACACACACACAGACACACACACACACAAATATATATATATATATATATATATATATATATATATATATATATATTCATATTCAGTGGGGGGAAACAAATATTCGTACACCTGCAAATTTTTAATTTATTGTATTTCCAAACATACTTTTCATATAAATAACTGTACACAAATATGTATGTATGCATAGAAAGCAGAAAAAATTAATTTAACAAAAATAAATCCAATTTATCCATTGTAATGGGTGAAAAAGTATTCGTACAATGCAAATTTCAAATTTTGAAACTTTTAAATTGCTTTTATACTCTAGATTACTGAAGTGGAATATTCTAGAATGTTTCAATAATGTTATCAGTAGTTATTTTTAGCCTAAAAATACAAACAGAACTGTAACTGATATTCGTGCAAGGAGCTAATATCATGGTTAGAAACAAAGAATTGCCAAATTCGCAAAAATGACAGTGTACAGTTATTTATATGAAAGTATATTTGGAAATACAATAAATTAAAAATTTCGAAGTGTACGAATATTCGTTTCCCCCACTTAATATATATATATATATATATATATATATATATATATATATATATATATATATATGTATGTGTGTGTGTGTGTGTGTGTTTGTGTGTGTGTGTGTGTTTCACCTAAATATAAACGTTATTTTAGTGGCTACGCGTACACGGTTTTTATCACGGTTCCATCTGTAGTGTTGCATTTTCCGATTGTTAAAGTTTTGTCGTATAATATTTACGCCACTATACACCTCTGTTCGCGAACCGTGCAGAGGTTAAGAGAGCCTGATATCCAGTAAAGATTGCTTTGACAGGTGGACAGGTTATTTTACTGACTTTAGTGCCAACGTAGAATTTAAGGAGAGTGATGAAAATGTCCTATCGGACTTGACCGAATACGAACAGCATTTTTATAGCCTCCATCCCACCCAACACAGAACGCCATTGCAACGCTGCTGACTCGTATTTTGGTTGTCGAATATGCGACGTTTTGGCAAGATTACATTTACGTTGTATTTGGCTGCATCGCTGACCTAAAACTAACCGCTCATACGAGGCGTTGTTAGGATAACGTTGTAACATCCGGTGGCTGGAAAATTCAAACCTCTCGATTACAATACCAGAATGCGTTAACATTTTTTAAAAAATTGATAATCAATAATTTAGATATTAAATGCACATTCTAATATCTTCTAAGAAGTTATTAACCTTTTTCTGTTTCATGTAATCTTCATTTCTCTTATTGTCGTTAAAGTAATAATAAGTCAAAGTGGTACATTTGATAATGAACTGTTCAATCCGACATCTAGTTTAAAATATGTATGATCGATCTATGTCATGGTAGAGGGCTTATTTGTCCGGTGATCCCAAGAGAGAAGGCGTCTGAAGTTCCAAGTCATGTAGGGCCAACCATGGTGGTAATCGTCCTGGGTACAATTGGGAGGTTTTGAGGAGTGTGGAACTATCTCTTCATCACTATTGTTCCCAGGTCCGCTCTAACCCGGAGTGAGGACATCTGTTAGGGTCCCAGCTATGGGGAAATTGTTAACCCCAAACTGGAGTTAAAACACTATGAGAATATAAAAATGAGTTTTCATTGAAAAAATACCAGTAGAAATACCAGCAATACTTATTTTTGCTACATTTGGTAATGAACTGTTCACTGTAACAGCCGGTATAAAATATATAGGTCCGTTCCTTGTGATGGCAGAGAGGTTACTTGTCCCAGTGATCCCAATAGTGAAACCGTTTAGAGTTACAACTCCTGTTAGCCACCTATGGCGGTAAGCTCGAAGAGGAAGGGTCAGACTGAATGCGACCTACCGCTGTAGACCCCAACGGCCGAATCTACACCATCTCGACGGCCAAACTGGGGGAAGAGGGTAGCGCCAGTCGTGCTGGCGTAACCAAGGCGTATTTTTACAGACCAAGCATCCGACAGCCCGACACAACAAGGTTTGCCAGATTTTGCCTGTCTCAATCCTCTTTGAGTCACGAAAGAGGTGATTCTGGCCAAGTGTGTTGGTTTCTCGGTCTCGCAGAGTTGTGCACCAAAATCATATTCATGCGAATGGCTTCATGAAACTCTCTTTGATTCGCAGCCATCTCCGCCACCGTCAATACAAGAGAGAAAAGTAGTTAGGCAAAGAGCAGGCTGATCACATTGCTCGGATTCAAGCCGGTTCAGACAAGGGTGAATTGTTAAGGAGTCTACAAAAAAATAGCACCTTTGTAATATTTCGTGTCAACCAAAACTATGTCTACCATTTTAACTCATGGAAACGAAACCCATGTGTATATTTTTTAACTCACATGCAGACCAAATTTATGTTTATATTTTTAGCATCTACATTTTTGAGTATCGTTCAAAACAAACTTATTTCCAGAGCAGGTGCGTATTACCCCCAACCCTCCGACAGTTGGGGGTGAAGCCTGATTGATGATTCCGGACTCTGCTTTGGGGACCCTCTCTATCTTATGAATATTTATTAGGTTGTTGCAAAAATAATGACGTAATAATGTCGTTTTTTGACGTAAAAAAGGCGTCAAAAAACGACATTATTACGTCATTATTTTTTCACCAACCTAATACTTTACTCTACCTACATTTATATACGTTAAAAATTAAACTAAGTACAACTGACTGTTAAATGATGAAGCATTTTCGAATTTTTACACCATTCATCTTTTTTTGTCCAAATTCGTGAATCTATTTTGATAAATCTCGAAAAATACTGTATAAAATTAATTCACTATTTATTCGTAATATATGTGTTGAAATGAAAGAAGAATCTGGAGTTGCTGTTAAAACATGTCGCAAATATTGATTCATTTAAGATGGAATGAATTATGACATGTATATAATGTTTATTTAGACACATCGTATTCATTTGCAATTTTTCTAGTAGTCCATTTCATCCATCTCTATCTATAAAAGGCAGGATGTGTGTGTGTGTAACGAAAGCACGGCCGTAATTTTCGACGGATTTGCACCAAAATTTACATGCACATGCTCCAAGTTAGCGGGAAGGCCAAGACCAATTTTGCATTTCCCAACTCCCATCGATAGTGGAAATGATCGATTTTTTCATGTTTCTACGGCACTTTTCATGTAGTTTGCGGCTATTTTCTACTGGCTAGAGTGAGAGCCTATAGATGGCTGCCACGAATAGGCAGAAAAATTTTGTTGGCCAGCGTGAGAGCCAACAGCTGACTGACACGAATGTTAACTAACATGATAGCATTCAAAAAATATCGATAGATGCATTCGTCACAAGTGGGAAAAATTTAAATCTGCATGGCACTTTACCCCAATTGGCTCATTCGCTTGCTTAAACTCAACGTTGATTCTGATTGCGCAGAAGTGAGTTGGGTGTGAAAAAGTATTTGTTGTTAACATTCTTTTTTCATTCGGTTTTTCCAGTTACGAGTCCTTTTTTAAAGCTGATCGTTTTGTGTTCATTTTGTTTAGTTCTTTTTTCGTAATAGATTTAATGTTTAGTATTGAGCTTAGAAAAAATTGGCAGTGTGAGAAGCAAGGAAGGGCAAAAATATTTTAAGTCAAGTGATAGCGATTGCTGTATGAGTCATACGATTTTTGAATCAACGCCGGGCCATGCTGCTAGTATTGCATATGATTCATTATTGTATATAATTAATGTCATAATGCTGCTCGTATCAACTTGTAGTTAGAGTTAATAATATTTCAATGGAAAACACTGTAGCACAAGATTAGTAAAAAAAAATCTGTTTAATAATATGAATCAATATTACAATACTCGGGAATATTGTTATAGTACGACACTTTTTTGAGACGACTAATTTTTGACTCGCTTGTCATTACTTTTATACTCAATGGAAGTGTCCATGTGTAACATTTTAATGTAGCGGAGGTCGGTCGTCTTTCTAAATAAGAATTAGGCTACAATATAATTTGTATTTTATATGAATAATACGTTATTAAAATTGAGATGAAGTAGTGGAGGTCCCGTATCATAAATTCAAGAGGTGTAGGAGATCCTTGCACCGACCCTACCTATTTGTCTCTTTTTCATTCCCCGACAAAACAAACCTATGCCTAACTTTTTCATTCACAAACAAACCAAAACTCGGTCTAATTTTTGACACTCGGCCAGACCAAAATTACAGGGTGATTGAAAATTAACATCCTATTTGATATAGGATGGACTCTCCCGCCTTCTAAAAATTATACTTAGAAGTCCATCTTACATAGAATAGGGAATTAATTTTCAATTACCCTACATATCTAACATTTTTTTTTTTACTTTTGTGCATACTGTACTTCCTATGTCCAACTTTTTGACTATCTTGCAAACTAAATCTATGTCTACTTTTCTTAATTTCATCCCAATCATGTCCATTACTTAGGCAACACCAAACCTATATACAGTATATACTCAGGTATCCGGCGACTCTTGAAGACCTCATTTTGAAGCTAATTTTAAGGGCGTCGCATCATACAAGAGATATAAAATTAGCGAATGTGCTGCTGGCACTGGATACGCCTTTGATCAAACTATATATCCATTTACTCTAGTCAAATTAGCTTCAAAATTAGGTCTGCATATACGGTAACTAAAAATAATGATAATCAAAGGAAGGGATAGTGTAAAGTGGGGGATCAGTTTTGTATGGTTCTTTAATATTAAGCACATCCCCCATTTCTTGGCCATAGCAGATTCATTGATGAAATTCCAAAACCTCCTTACAGATAATAAAATGAAAGGATGACAGAAAGTGAGGGATCAGTTTTGTATTGTTTTTAGTATTAAACTCATCCCCCATTTCTTGACCACTGTATATGCTATCCATTTAAATATGCTGGACAGTATTTAAGCAACTTCCAAAAAATATTCTTATAGATTGGTTTGTTATATATACCGTATATACACGCGTATCCTGCGACTTTTGAAGACCTAATTTTGAAGCTAATTTTAAGAGGGTCGCGTCATACACGAGATTAGCGTTGACCAAACTATATATCCATTTACTGTAGTCAAATTATCTTCAAAATCAATTCTTCAAAGGTCGCATGATACGCGTGTATATAAGCTATATATTTTTTACTCTAGTGCAAAACAAACGTATCTTTATCGTTTTTACATTCGTACAAATTAAAACTAAATCTACCTTTTCGTTTCTCGTGTAAATCAAACTATTATTTACAATGATATCGCTTGTACAAGCCAAATATATGTTCACCTTTTTCATTCCCATTCAAACCAAACCTATGTCTGTCTATTCATTCTCCTGCAAGTCAAACTCATTGCCTTTTTGAAACTCATGTTGACCAAACCTATATCTTTAGTTATTTGGAGATTCTTGATAAAATTAAAAGAAGAATCTGCAATTTTATTGTTCCTGACCTGGCATCTCGGTTTCAGTTCCTTTCTCACCGCCGTAACGTATCTTCCCTCTACATTTTCTACAAATACTTTCATCGTAATTGTTCTGATGAACTTTCCTCTATGGTACTATAAATATTATTTGGGGTTTCATTTTTAAAAGTTGTTCATTTTATTCACTACCACCCAAAGAAAATTGTTGATATGGGAACTAGTTAGGACTACATAGAGGCTTGAGATATTATGGCGGCTGTAGTAAGAATGGTAAATAAGAATGTCTTGTTTTAGTATAAGGAATATTGTTGTATGTTTGGGTCGTTAATTGTGGTTAGCTAAGTTTGAGATAAGACAGAGTGATGACCACACTTACCCTATCACCCATTTGGGCCTTGTGCCACGCTTTCGTATTATAACAAAATATTACTTTCCTCTATGGTAGCTAGTTAAATTTAAGCACAATACTAGATTGGCAGCAAGGTCTCATTATTTTACAGTTGAAATAGCTAGATATAACCGTAAGTTCTACGCTAACAGTTTCTTCTATCGCACTTCTCCCCTGTGGAACTGTCTTCCAGATCTTGCTTTCCAGCCAACTTTGATCTTCAAAAATTTAAATGCTATGTCAATCGTTATTTTCTTTCGTCTTAATTACTGTTATTTTATTGTTCTCTTGCAATTATAAAGTATTTTCTTATATTCACTAACACTCAGTAATCCTTTGCGTCTTAGTGGATTTATTGCCTTGTGTTGAGTAGTCTTTCAGTATGTGCCGTAGTAGACCTCTGATGACTAACATATTTGTCGTCATATGACTTTATATTAAATAGGCCAAGTCCATTTTACATATCTCACGACACCTTGCTTGAGGCGAAATGATTTTAATACATACATACATATATATATATATATATATATATATATATATATATATATATATATATATATATATATATACAAAGAGCGAATTGAAGAGTAGCTCCCTATTTTGTGTATGATGGATTTTCCCGTCTTGTAAAAATTATAGTTAGACGGGAGAGTCCATCATACACAAAATAGGGAGTTACTTGTCAATCACCCTGTATATATTTACATTTTTATCTCCCATGCACAACGAAGCTATCGATATATTTTTCTTCCGTGGGAACCAAACCTATGTTAAACTTTCGACAGAATTCGGCAATAGATAACATAGTAAAGGTTGATATAACATAAAACAACAACAACAAAAGATCTTTATTTCTCTTTTGCTTAAAATTGGATTGGACCAGCACAACACATGAAGTGTTGTAAAATTATTTTCATGGCGCAATATACGTGCAAGTAACAGGTACTGTTTTAATAATAATATTAATAAAAAATAGATGTTCTGTATTTTCTCTTTTGCCTTTAATGAGTTTTAATAAGGCTTACGGTTTTACAAATGGCAAACGCTGTCTTTAGTTTTATATAAAAACGCTACATTCAGAATTCCAGTTAAAGCCATACAAATTCTCAAATAATCTTTGGTCATTCTTCAATGCCATATGTTTAGAACACAGCAGAAGATATGTCCTTAAAATATATATCAACAACGCTTAGACATAAACGTAAGTCTTCTTTTTCTTTTGATATATTTTTCTTGTTTATTTTGGGTTTGCCGCACCCGGGGGGGTGGCTTTCTGCGATAACACGGCTACATTTATTGATAACCCCCAACGAACGGCAGGGTCTCACCATATGTCGAAAAACATCTCTCAGCGGAATTTTCTGTTGCTTCCCCCCTCCACACGAACAAGAGATAAGAGACACCTTGTCGATATGCAGATGTAAGGAATGTTTATATATTCCAAATTGTGACTCTGCTTTAATACTTGGTTCAGTCAGTTGGAACGATAACACACTCAAAAACCTGTGAATAACATATTACGAAATATGCAAATATATGTTGGTGTGCCAACAGATACAAAACCAACGTTTAGTGGGGGGGGGGAATTCTTTTGATGTTCAGTGGTAGCAAGCAGTACCCATTCAAATCGACACTTCAAATATGAATCAATAAAACTCCGAAAGCACGCAAATCCGGTTAGAACTAATACAATATATTAAAAAGTATTGACTTGAACTCAGAACGTCATGGTGTGACAGATTGTAAAACGTCAGATTTTACACATGGTGGATTGATAGCAAAGTACGTAAATGTTTCACTTCGTTTATGTATTGTCTTTATTACTGAGTTTTAACAAAAATTCTTATTAAAAACAACGGTAGTCAGCAGAAGAAAAACGTGTTAGTTTTTACACGTGGTGGAATGAAAGCAAAGCTCGTAATCATGTCACTTAGTTCACGTATAGCCTTTGTTACCGAGTTTTAACAAGAAACCGTATTAAAACAACGGCAGCCAGCGAAAGAAAAACAAGATTCAGGAATAATAGGATCGATAGATGTAACCCACTGCATCCTAAAATCTTTTGATATATTTATCGTATGTCGAGATATTTATTCTTAGATTGTGCTAGTAAGTTCGCTTCCATCATTGCATTTAAACAACGTTTTTATCCACTGGGACATGTGTCCAGTGACTTGGCCCAAAGAGTTATGAGTTCAGTACTTGGCCACAGAAGTGGTTAAAAAAAAACTTGGACTAAAGGGAAATAAGTAAAACTGAGATATCCAGAAAAATACATGACAGTCTACCCCGGTGGGCTAAAGAAAGGGTTCGGTTCGAAATTCCAACGTATATCACCTGAAGAAGGCCGGAGTGTACAAAGGTCGAAACGTCGTGAATACGACAATCAAGTTGGGGACAACAGTCTGAACAACATCAATAGAGTAAGTAGTTACAATTTCTCATCTCAGAAATATAGACAGATATTTTTATCCTTTCTATAAGCTTACACTAGATATTAGTAGTCCCCCCAAAAGATTTTGCACTACGACCTCATTTATTCTTCAAGAAACATCCCTAGATCTCTATCTACGTATGCACCGCAATTTCCTTCGAACAAATTTTAAACAATTAATCTAAAACGACAAATAAAAACGTTCATGTATTTCAAAAATAAATCTTTACAAAATACTCAAACTTAATTACATCTAAACATTAAATGGGCTGAATTCTAGGAAACGCCTTTTGCTTTTCTAAAAGGTCTTCATCCGACTAAAATAAAGCTCTTCTTGATTAAATTATCATCTGATTCGGTTTACCTAACGCTTTAGTTTCTGCCTTTAGTTCTGTTGTTTATCAATATTACACACTGCGACAACAGAAGAATTGTTTTAAAAAAAAAGGAGAACGATAAAAAGGATAATCTAGTAGCAGCTTAAACTCATGTAAGTCGGGGTCACCAGGAAATAAAAGACAATCTGAGCAGTTGCCATGAAAATCCTTGTAGAAGAGACTCTGCCGAGATAATTGGTCAGGGTCGATTGTATTGCAGAACTTTCTTTTGACTGTGTCAAGAATCTCGAGATGCACAATAGAGGACCTCCAATCGGTTATGGACTGGGGCAGGAATTGGCTGGTCAACTTTAATGCTTCAAAAACAAAACTGCTCTCTATTAATCATCACAGAGATCCTTCTCTGCCCTCCATTAGAATGTCTGACGCTCAACTTCTCGAGAGCAACTCTCTGTGGCTGCTCGGTCTCACGATGACGGCTGACCTGAGATGGAACAAATACATTGAGTCAATTGCTTCGTCCACCGCAAGGAAAGTTGGCTCCCTGTGCCGCGCCAGGAAATTTTTCTCTCCGGAATCGATCCTCCAGATCTACAAATCAACAATTCGCCCTTGCATGGAGTATTGCTGCCATATATGGTCTGGAGCCCCCTTCTGTTTGCCTCGGGGTTCTTGATAGGCTCCAGAGGTGGATATGCAATATAATTGGACCTGATCTGGCATCTCGTCTACAGTCACCTCTCTCTGTCTGTTTTACAGATACTTTCATGGCAATTGCTCCGAGGAGCTCATTCGCTGGTTCCCAGACTTCATGAGTTCAAGCGCCCTATGAGGCTGGCATCCCGCTCTGACCCCTTGACTGTCGAAACTCCTAAATGTAGCCATCTCTTCTACTCCAATAGCTTCATGTATCGCACCTCTCGCCTGTGGAACTCCCTTCCCTATTCCAGTTTCCCTGAGAGCTATAATCGCCAGCTATTCAAATGTAATGTCAATCGACATCTCCAGTTGCCTTGATCTATCCACTACCCTTCTCCTCATCCTTTCTTCTATCACTCCTATCTGATCTTGCTTCAAATTTTCTGTAACCCCTTGCGTCCTAGTGGCTTCCCGCCTTGCTTGAGGTGAAACGCTTAGAAAAAAAAGAAAAGAAAAAGAAGAACCAGGCCAAATGTAAATCGATTCTCTTACAGAGTTAATGGACCTGGTTAAGTCACTTATCTCTTATTTAAAAATGTCAACATCTGCATACTTAGTTTTAATTTTTTTACATTTTAAATTTTTATTTTCGAAAGAGCACTATTTACATTATTCGGACTATTGTCCTCATCTTTGTTGCTATATTTATCACGTTTCGGTCGTTGTACACTCCGGCCTTCTTCTGGTGGTTGGAATGTCGAACTAAAGCTTTTATTTCGCTCGCTGGGGTAGACTTTTCTAGTTCCACGTGCTATATCTAATGGATGTCAGTTATCTTCTGATAATTCACCTCTCCAAGTTCTCCACTGCTTTAACCAAGTATTGAACTCACATCTCTTTGGGTCCTGTCACTGGATCTAACCAACGCCTTTATCTACTGTGCCATGTGTCCTTAAGAACAGTATTTAGTCACCCCCCACGAGGGTATCATGTGGCATAAGGCCGGTTTAACGTGGGATCTCCGAGCCCGTGGGCTCGGCCAAAAATATGCCCTTTGAACCCGTATAAACGGGTTCAGGATCGGTTTACCTCCCCGAAAGAGACTCCGCCCTTCCGCGTAGCCTCGTTCGGGTTCCTCCCCGCCCGAAGGCAGAGAATTCAACCGATCAGCCGGTCAGCATACGTCCTTAAGAACATCTGTGCATGAATTTCTGAGATATTAAATAAAAATGTACATCATACCTCAGAAATATAGACAGATACTTTCAAAAAGAATTATCAAACCATTTTTATAGGATTTTTTCGGAAGCAATAGACAAACATTTGAGGTTAATAATTTTTTATTGTTGAATAAATGGAAACGTTATTTTTATTAATTTATGTAAAATTTTTTTCTTTAATTAAAAATGTGTACATCCGTTTGTTCTTTATTTAAAATAATCGTTTTGGAACTCACCTTGTCTTTTTCGTACGCAAAAATACACCGTCAAATAACTGTTAGGAATTGATTTTACAAAGTATCAATATCATAAAAATGAACCTCCTTCTAAATCGATAAACTATCTATATTTTTCGACATTATTAAGCGTTGCGACCTAAAGGAGGATAGTCTACAAATATTATCACCCCTCTCAAAATATTCCCTACTTTTACTTCAATATTCCACACTGCAACAAGAAATGAGAAAGGTTGAGATAACCTGGACGCAAATGTTTGAATTAAAATAGAAATTAATTTACTTGGCGAAAATATATAGAAAGTACACTAATTTCTGAGACTTCTATGGTAAATGATTTTGGAAGAATACATCAGCTGTTTACTCAATATCCCAGCAGTTTCCCTTTGACGGCCACCTGTCTTCTGTGTGCAACGACAGACGTTAAGAAGTTTTTCATCATTCATAATGCAGAACGGTCGACACAGTCAAGAATTGAGAGCTGAGAGATCTGAGTTACAGCTGTGAAAACACCGCTTGATGATTTGTGAAATCTATATTTGCAAACTGATATTGCCTGTGGATTTCACAGTGCAGTGTAAGAATATAAGGTAATTTTTTTATTTAACAAATGAAACCACTACGGTGACCTATCGACGATGTTTCCCCATTTGTGACACAAGCAAGGATACTGTTAACCGGGATGTCTTTCGAAATCTTCATTTATACGCTGTTTCTCCATAAAGTCCACATTTAAAAAAAAATAATTTCACCTCCAAGCAAGGCGATAAAGCCACTGAGGCGCAAGGTGCTACTGAGCGTGAAAGAATCTGAGAAAAAGATGAGTGACAGTAAGTTTAAATTTTTGAAGATCAGTTGTTGCCTGAAAAGCAATAAACCGTGAGAGATTTCAACAAGTGAGAAGTGCTATAGAAGAAACTCTTAGCATAGAACTTACGGTTACATCTAGCCATTTCAACTGTAAAATGATGAGACCTTGCCGACAATATAGTACTGCGCTTAAATTCATAAAATCTAGGCACAACCGTGGAAAGTTCTCCAAAACAATTAATATGAAAATCTCTATTTATAAAAGGCAGGAGTGTGTGTGTGTGTGTGTGTGTGTGTGTGTGTGTGTGTGTGTGTGTGTGTGTATGTAACGAATGCACGGAAGCAATTTTCGAAAGATTTGCACCAAAATTTACATGCACATGTTCCAAGTTAGCGGAAAAAACCAAGACCGACTTTGCATTTCCCGACTCCCATCCATAGTGGAAATAATCGATTTTTTCATCATCTACGGCAGTTTTCATGTAGTTTGCGGACATTTTGTACTGGCCAGAGTGAGAGCCTATAGCTGGCTGCCATGAATAGGAAGGAAGATTCTGTTGGCCAGCGTGAGAGCCAACAGCTGACTGACACGAGTGTTAACTAGCATGCTAGCATGCAAAACAAATCGGTAGCTGCATTCGTTACAAGTGGGAAAAATTTAAATCTGCATGGCAGATTGTCTCATTCGCTTGCTTAAACTCAACGTTGATTCTGATTCCACAGAACTGGGTTGGGTGTTAAAAAGTATTTCTTGTTAACATTCTTTTTTTATTCGGTTTTTCCAGTTACGAGTTCTTTTTTAAAGCTGATCGTTTTGTGTTCATTTTGTTTAGTTCTTTTTTCGTAACAGATTTAATGTTTAGTATAGAGCTTAAAAAAATTTCGCATTTTGAGATAGGCAAGAAGTAAGGTATGTAGCAACATCAGCACGGCAAAGGGCACTCGTTTAAAGGCAAGGATGGGCAAAAATATTTTAAGTCAAGTGATAGCGATTGCTGTACGATTTTTGAATGAAGCACGGGAAACGCCGGGCCATGCTGCTAGTATTTCTATAAAAGGTACTGAAAGGTTATGTTATGAAGGTGGCAAAGGACTGAAGCTGGGATGCAAGGTGTGATGCTTTCAGTCCTGACCTGGCATTTCAGCTTCAGTCCCATTCCTACCGCCATAATGTATCTTCCCTGTGCCTTTTCCATAAGTACTTTCATGGTATATGTTCTGATAAACTTTCCTCTATGTGACCTAGACTTTATGAATTTAAGCGCAGTACTAGATTGGCGGTAAGGTCTCACTATTTTACAGTTTAAATGGCTAGATTTAGCCATAATTTCTATACTGAGAGTTTTTTTTCTATCGCACTTATCGCGTGCAGAACTTTCTTCCAGTGAAATATAATTTTCAAATTTTTAAATACAATGTCAATAGTTTTCTTCTCTATTCTTAATTATTGTTCTTTCATTGTTTTCCCTCCTTATTGATACATATTAGTGGCTTTCTTGCCTTGCTAGGGGTGAAATGATTTTTAAAAAATGACATCGAAATTTCAACTGCCACTTTTTTTGTAAGTATAAGTATCGAGAGGGTACCCAGTAAAAGCGCGGAAAAAGTATTATCATTGTTTTATCTTTCAGGAATAATTGACCTTGAATAACCTTCTTGAATATTCATGAACTTAAATAAACATTCAACTCTTGTGGAATTACTTAAATTCTGATAGTTTATTTTAAGATTGATTAATGGCCGCTTGATCTTGTGAGTCGTCATTTAAAGGTCGTTTCCAGACAATCTTCGTCTTTTGTTCTACCCATACTCGTATGACAAGACAATTCAATGTCATCGGACTTTTCAAAGAAGAATATCCGTCGTAGAGATTAATGAAATGTGAATTCTTTCTGAATTTTACAGTTAAATTAATCGTCACCAGTTTTCAACGGTTGTCTCAGATGTTCCTAAATTTACCGCTATTTTAACGGTATGCGCTGTTTTTTTGTTATTTTTGTTACCGGGGTACCCTCTTTTTTTTTTTAATTTTTTACCGGGATACACTGTTTCTTTTTTTTTTTTTTTACTAGGGTACCCTGTTTTTTTTGTTCTTGTTTTTTACCGGGGTATCCTTTTTTTAACCGGGCTACCTTGTTTTGTTTGTTTGTTTTTACCGGGGTACCCTTTTTTACCGGGATATCCTGTTTTTTTTTTGCTTTTTTTTTTTTACCGGGGTACACTGTTTTTATTTTACCGGGGTACACTGTTTTTATTTTACCGGGATACCCTGTTTTTTTTTTTTTGGGGGGGGTGGGTTTACGGCGTACCCTATATTTTTTACTGGGAAGCCATTAAACTTATATGTTTAATCTTAAGTAAAATTAAATACACATTCAGGCTGTTGCAATATTATTTTCCAGCGGTGTATGAATAGAATCATATCCTTAATTTCCACACATGCTTCAGACTCTGCGGTAAACTTGAAAGCTCTGAAGGAGTGGCGGAGGCGTAACACTTCATTTGGCCAGGCGTCAAAGATGTGCGTTTATCAATAGGGTTTATTTGGTAAGAAGACAACGATGATGACATCCACAAATATTTTGGTGGGGGATCAAAAATGTTTATATCAATCCAAATCATTGAAATCATTGTAGTGTTAAAAATATGTATATTTTCTGTTGCAATTTAAAAAAAAAAATAGTCCACGTGAATGAATTTGTAATTCTGCTGAATGTTCTAAATAGTTCTGTGAAAGTTAAGCAATGTTAGCTGAATATAAAATATGCATAAATATTTATGAGTAATTTGACATAATGGTTACTATTGTTGAAAAGATGTCCTTCAAATGTTTATGTATTTGATTTTTCAAGTGCTAATGTCAACGATATCTTACTTTTAATATCGTATGTCATGTGATATACATTGCCGCTCATAAAAAATTAAATCCAATACCGAACTAGTCTGAATGCGGAATGACTACTATGTATACAGAACTGAAATAAAGGCAACAGGAAACCACTGCACTTTCTTTTCCAAATAATCACGGCAACTCATCGAATTACTATTCTGATTTCAAAACTGGAAACTACGAGAGTTAACCAATAAATATTTAATTTTGATCAAAATATTAACTTGTATGATATTCGATCTATGAGATTAACAGAGAAGATATGAGTTATGTGCATTGACAATTAGGAGATTTTATTGAAAAATAAATATTTCTTGTGTAAATTTGATCAAAATGCTACAGATTTACACACACACACACACACACACACACACATATATATATATATATATATATATATATATATATATATATATATATATATATATATATTATTCGATTTTGTACGTAGTGATTTTATAACATATTTATGTTATAATTTTCGAATAAATTATATTTTCTCTACTCGGTATTGAGCACTCTTTTAAGTATAGTATTTTCAGTTATTGGAATTTACTCCGTATACACCAATCCTATATATATATATATATATATATATATATATATATATATATATATATATATATATATATATATATATGTGTGTGTGTGTGTGTGTGTGTGTGTGTGTGAATGCAAGGTTGGTATAAATGGAATAAACTTCAAGTAACCAAAAACACTATTTTTTTTAAAAAAGTGCTCAATACAGAGTAGAACGAATAATATTTATTTAATAATAATAACATATGTATGTTAAAAAATAGCCATTTTGTTTCAACACTTCTGGTGTCTTATCAAGTGACGGTGTGGCTTGCCACACCATCACATGGCAAGACAGCAGATTTTTGGAAAGAAAATGTCTATTTCTGTTGTGATGTCATAACATACTTACGTTATAGTTATTAAATAAATAAATAGTATATATATATATATATATATATATATATATATATATATATATATATATATATTATATATATATGTGTGTGTGTGTGTGTGTATTATTTTCAAAATTGAACAAATTTTGAATGATTTTCCTGATTATAATCAAAGAGAAAATTATTTCTCCTACAATGATTAAACGTATAGTCAATTTCTACACGGGTCCATATATTCTTGTGAAAAGCTAAGGTGCTCAATTTGTGAAATGTGCAGTTAATTGCAAGCGAAGAAGCATGTATTTTACAAATCGGTTAATTAAATTTCTAAAGTAATTATTTCAAAAATTTGTTCACGAAAATATCAACAGTTTTGTTCTAGTATAGATTCTCTGTTGTCATTTACATCACTGTTCTGTCTCGTGACATGTTCATCCTTCATCTCATATTCCGTCGGCAGCAGTTTGAGATGCATTACGACCAAGTTTGAACTTATGCAGCAAAATCGAATGCGTTTTTTTTTCTTTTTTCTTGTTCACGATGACAGATATATATTAAATTCTGGAAGTGATTGATATAAAATTAACAAAGAGGTTACTTTAATCATTAGGAATGAGTCATATATTTTGGTACAAATATTATAATATATTAGATCACATTTAAAATGCTTTATTCTAAAACCGGATATTATTTTCCGAACAACCTTCGTCTCATAGCCATAATATTTTTAGTCTAGATTCGATTCACCTTGATCTGAAGTTTTCACGCCTTTCAACACCGCCACTTGAATCAACGCAATATTTAACATCTTACACGTCCAGCAGAGTTTCTTTCCCGATCCAACTATAAAATATAAAGGCAATCAAAACATTTTTATGTTACCTTTGATATTATTCACTCAAGGTTTGTTTTTTAGTTGTTTTTGGTTTTAGCACATCTTTTATTGATTATTTTATTTCGTTATCATTATAAGAAAAAAAGATAGTTTCATTATTCGTTTTCATAATTTCTTTTTTTATATCGAGGTTTGGTTCCGACATTTTTATATTCCTAGTTTTTGTTAAGCTTTTGTTGCTTGTTTAATTTGGTTTCTAGATTCGCAGTCGCTATTTTGAGGAGAGTTAGCTATAGATCACATTTCCATCTTATCATATTGCTGGATTTTTTTTTTTTAGATAAATAGGGTTACTTGTCTTCTTTTTTTGTATTTAAACTTTGATGACCTAATATTTTCCATAACGCCGTAATACCCTTTTATAACGAGACACCATGGACCTTGGCATACAATGAAAATGGCCGGCTCAGAAGATTGGCTACAGATACTGACTGAAAATAAAAAAATAAAGAAAGGAAATCATCCGAACGTTTTGTTATGTTCTAAAAGCAAACACGTTGAATGTTTTCGTTTTTATTTTTTTTTTTTTCATTTTAATATGTTTCGTTTACAGGGATATTCGCGATATTAAGCAGGGCTGGACATAGAATTTGTTTTACTGCCTGGAAAGTTTTATGGCCTATTCCTAACCCTAAACCTTTCAGGAAAAAAAAAGCAATGCAGTTTTTGTGTTTATTCGTTTTAAGGGAGAAAGAGTAAAAGAATCGGAGTCTAACAATAATGGTGCCAAGGCAGTTTATATCTTTCTTTGTCCAGCTCCCATTCTCTCTTACAATGTAATATATATATATATATATATATATATATATATATATATATATGTGTGTGTGTGTGTGTGTCTGTGTGTTTGCGTGTGTGTGTGTGTGTGTGTGTGTGTGTGTGTGTGTGTGTGTGCATATATATACACATATATATAATGTGATAAAATAAAGAACAAGTAGGAAACGTAAATCAATCTAGCATATTTCACTTACATTAAAGCTTCGTCAGAAATTGAGAGAAAACAGAAAAAGACAGAAAACGTTGGTATTTTCAATTATGTTTGGGTCAGTTCTCATTGGTCAGACACGTCTCACGTGAATTAAAATCGTCGATAATTCTATTTGTATGTAGGTTTGTGAAGATTCTTATATGTCTAAGTGGTCAACGGATGGTAATTTGTATGTGTAATTGTGTGCATGTGTCTGTGTTATTGTTTTTTCATATCTTCAACGGGGAGTCGCAGGCTTCTAGTTTATAGCTGACGTGTTTAAGAATGTATTCTTTGTAATAGATAATAATTTTGATTCTTTAAGAATGGATTCAAATAAAGCTGTCGATGTAATGTAATGTCTTAGGCGTGTGTTTATCGTTGGTAATAAGTTTATTATTAAGTTTTCAATGCATTTTCTCCTTAAAGAATTATGTTCTTTTTTTAATTAGGGTGGCATTGGCGAAGTCTAAGTTATGTCCAAGATCTTTTCGATGCAAAACGAGAGAGATCGGTTGTCCAAACGTAAGTCTCTCTTATGTTCGGAGATGCGGGCTTTCTGATCACGTGATGTATCTTCCACGTAAACATTTTTGCATTGTAAACAATGTATTTGACAAATCCCAGCATCTGAATTGGTGTTGAGTTTCATTTTCTTTCTAATTATATATCCGATTGTCTTGATGTTGGAGGGCAGGAATATGAATTTTGTGTAATTTCCGTTGGAAGTATTATTTGCTTCGTTTTTTTTTTTTGCGTTGAGGATAAAATGATGAGAGTAGAGGAGAAGTTTGAAAGTTTTCTCAATATATCTCCTTCTTCATTTAGGTATTTCGGGCTACATATACTAAGGATTCTGTGGTAAAATTTTATGACTAGTCCAAATTTTGCTTTTTGGTTGTGGTGAGAATAGGAGTTGATTAGATCATATTTGTGGGTTTGCGATATACCTTAAAATCTAATTTCTCATTGTTGTGTATTAGTAACATGTCGAACAAAGATAGAGAATGTTCAACAGAATACCAACCCACCACATCATCACTATACGGTTTACACAAAACGTACAAACCCAACATACTAATCAGACCCATTCAACAGTGTACCCTATAAATTAACTACTTTTCTTTAAAGAACTCAACAATGCAATGTGTTGAAATGTGTCACAAAAGAAAAAAAAAGAAAAATTTTGTCTCCCTCCTACTGTCGTAGCGACGAGCACAGTCTGAGATGAATTGCCCTCCTTCTCATTCCAGCCCTTTAGATAGAGCTTGGTAACTCGCCCATGCAAAACACCAACAAGCCAGCTATGAATCACAATTTTGGCGCCTGCCCACCTCCACTCGCTTTGTGGATGTCAAGTTGACCGATCAACTTATTACATGCAAAAGAGACACTAGTTAACAATGGCTTACCTAACTACCTCATCGATCACCAGATTAGACTATTTCTTTCCAAAGTAGATAATAACTATACTTAACACACAGACAAAAACAATAATATTAACATTTTGTACAAAACTATAAGCAAGATGAATCTTCACTTAGAAATATTATAAAGAAATACACTATCCCAGTTGACCCGAACAAGATAATTGAATTAATTATCTACTAAAAAAATTAAAACTACTAATCTTATCCTCAAACATAACAACAAACTTGCAAAATCAAAGCTACAAATAACCAAGATTATTTATGAGTTCAAAAGCCACTTAAGGAACTGTTTTCCTGATCAATCCAATCTCATAAATAATTATATAGATCGCACTACTACATGCTTATCTAGACGATTTACTTTACACTTACCCAACCACTACTTCATTAGATCCCATTTAAACACACACAAAAACCCACCAGACTCCATACTAGTATAAAATACAAGCACAATAAACTCATCTACATGAAAAAAAGATTAAAAATAATGGAAGCCCTAATAATAAAAAAGAAAAAAAAACAACACTCACAAGCATTAACGGTCACAATGTGCTGACTGTGTTTGGGAAATAAAGCATTCCTATAACTCTACGTAGATATATAACACAACCCATACAATTAGTTACAAGTAAAAATAAAATCATTCTTGATAATTTTTTTGTTTGTAATTCTAGGTGACCATTATTAAAGATCTGATGAAGGATTGATTTTTAAGACCTACTGGATTGATTTGCTTAAAGTCAGTTTTAATAATTGTTCTGAGGAAAGAATGGCTGATAATTTAAACATTTCTGAACGAGATGGACTCCAAGAATAACATCGATATGAGAGTCCAGATCTAACGAAGCTTGGTTTGGATGTTTTTGTTTAACGGCCTATAAACTCGTATGGGTTATTTAATGAAGAAGTCTCAATATGAAGAATTGAAACTTTATAATTATTTCTAAAGAATGGCGTCATTTCATGATTACATTATAATTACTAAGCTGATATTGTTTATATGAAATAACCTTACAAAATCAAACGATGAGTGAAAACTGTTTCTCCTTACAAGAAACAAGATTAATCAAAGCAATATGTTTATATTTTTCTCACAAGTTTAAAACCTAGGTATGTTTTCTGTGGTGGTACATATTATATATATTAAAGACATTTTTTATGTTTAACGTTCTTTTTATAGATACAAGTATTTAAGTAAATGTTCTGTTTTATAATAAACAGTATTAAATAACATTTACCGGCCTGAATGTCCGAGAAAACATGAGCAGTTATGAATGTACGAGATTCATGGAAGATTGAAGTTTATAAGCAGTAAATTCGACCTTGCCAACCGAACGATCCTTTGTGACCGAATCGGTTAGGCACACCCGGCTAAATGGCGGTTCCGTATAGGATGCAAGTTCGAATCCTGTCAAAGGACGAATATGTTCTATGAAAATTTCTCGGACATTCAGGCCGGTAAATGTTATTTAATACTGTTTATTATAAACAGAGCATTTACTTAAATACTTGTATCTATAAAAAGAACGTTAAACATAAAAAAATGTCTTTAATAAATAAATTGTCGGACTTTGTCCATTTCTTAATATATATATATATATATATGGTGTAATGGGTAAATTGTCGCCATTTTATATTTTTAATTTTCGTGAATATGCGTCGCTTATTTTGAATTTGTCGACTGTACAATAGGCTCAGTTGTATGAGAAAAAGAGCAATTCACTCCGCCTAAAATTTTGTAACGACGTCCGAGTTTAGTTGAAAGAGTGTCGGAGGGCAGGAATATGAATTTTGTGTAATTTCCGTTGGAAGTATTATTTGCTTCGTTTTTTTTTTGCGTTGAGGATAAAATGATGAGAGTAGAGGAGAAGTTTGAAAGTTTTCTCAATATATCTCCTTCTTCATTTAGATATTCCGGGCTACATATACTAAGGACTCTGTGGTAAAATGTTATGACTAACCCAAATTTTGCTTTTTGGTTGTGGTGGGAATAGGAGTTGATTAGATCATATTTGTGGGCTTGCGATATACCTTAAAATCTAATTTTTCATTGTTGTGTATTAGTAACATGTCGAGCAAAGGTAGAGAATTTTCAACAGAATACCAACCCACCACATCATTCGCGCTGGTAGCTCCAATACCTACATTTCATAGTGTTTGCGTAACAATTTGATGACAGTGCAGAGTATTCAGAAAGATTTGGATGTCTTTAATGGTGATTACGAAGGTGTTTGGATTAATCACTAATGATGGCGAGGTTATTCCTCCATTCGTCTTCCCACAGCGAGTCAGACAGAACACGGGGGCCTAAATCAAGTTCTTTGAGGAGGTGATGCTGCCTTGGGTCAAGAAAGTGGATGATGGGCGACAATATATCTGCAACAGGACTCTGCACCATGCTACACAAGCAGGAGAAACTAGGCATATTTGGGCCAATTTCTACGGCGACATCAACCCGTAAGTCTGACCCCCTAACTTCCCAGACTGCACCCCCTTGATTATTATGTGAGTGGCGGAGTTGACAGAGAGAGTCCAGCAAGATCCCATGTAACAACAAAGATGAACTGAAGGCATTATGAAGATTATGGCAGCATTCACCAACTTAAACAAGGAGGCCGTCTAGAAGAGTTGCATGAGATTCCTTAGTCGCCTGGAAGTCGTGGTTGAGGCCAATGGCGATTTTATTGAATAAATTTACTCTTTAATATTTCAAGATATCTTTTTTTGCAATTTCGGTAAATATATTTGTTAAAATGAGATATCAGTTTTATTTTCATTTCTGTGTCATTTAGACGAAAATTTATCCATCACACCCTGTACTAGTGTTGTTGGAATCTCCAGTCTAGTCTCTTCCCCATTGGTTAAACCTAAGACGTATTTATTCAAACAGTTACTCATTCTTGAGAGAATTTAACTAAGAAAGCTAAACAGATAACGTTACCACAAGGATCAAAGACAACTTTATAGATAAAGACAGAGACGAGTCTTTTAATTCTGGTAAATCTCGATTCGATAAAACACAAGTTGAGCTCCAAGTCTAATCTCTTTGTTTCGCCCACGCGTATTTGTCTGGTTTTCTTTTGACTTTGCCTATTAACAAAAGATGGATTAAGAATAAGGACCTTAAGAAAATGAGAGAAAAGGGAGTGCATGAAAAACAAAATAAAAAGGGACGGATGTGAAAAAAAAAAAAAAGAACTATGGTGGAAATCAGCAAAGAAAGAAAGAAAGAAGAGATCGTTAGTCAACAAGGTGAAAAGAAAAACTAAGAAAGAAAGAAAGAAAGAAGAGATGGTGTGTCAACTGGGTGGGAGAAAAAACTATGAAAGATAGATATAAATAAATAAAGAAAGACTGACAGACAGCAAAAACAGAAAGAATGAAAAAAGAAAGAAGTGAAGTTCTGACAACTGGATGGGAAGAAAAAATAAGAAAAAATGCAGAAAGAAAAAAATGAGAGACAGTAAGAAATAAGACATAGTGAATGAACTTGTTTAAAAGAAAGAAAGAAAGAAAGAAGGAAAGAAAGAAAGAAAGAAAAAAAGAAGAGACGGTGAGTCAACTGCGTTAAAAGAAAAACTAAGAAAGAAAGAAAGAAAGAAAGAATGGAAGGAAGGAAGGAAGGAAGGAAGGAAGGAAGGAAGGAAGGAAGAAGAAAAGATAGAATGAATGAAAGAAGAGATGGTAAGTCAAGTGGGTGGCAAGAAAAACTAAGAAAGAAAGAACGAAAGAAAGAAAGAAAGAAAGAAAGAAAGGAAGGAAGGAAGGAAGGAAGGAAAGAAAGAAAAAAGAAAGTAAGAAGAGACGGTGAGTCAACTGCGTTAAAAGAAAAACTAAGAAAGAAAGAAAGAAAGAAAGAAAGAAAGAAAGGAAGAAAGACGAAAAGATTGAATGAATGAAAGAAGAGATGGTAAGTCAAGTGGGTGGCAAGAAAAACTAAGAAAGAAAGAAAGAAAGAAAGAAAGAAAGAAAGAAAGAAAGAAAGAAAGAAAATATATTTTTTTAGATAATATTGGTTTAGTGATCCTTCACTCTGTGGCCACGGTAATTCCTATATATTTATATTCCAGAGAATGTAAGTACATCTAAAAGTTATGCCTGTGTAGCTAAGCAGTATTTGATTGATTGATTGATTCGTATTCTACGGCCTGTCAAACTTTTGTAGGTTATTTAAAGACAGAAAATATTTTTAGATTTTGTGAATTTATTTTTGGATATAATATCATTTAATGATACTAAACTTATTAATTAACCCATAGAAGTGGATAGAAGAGTTAGATTCGTACCTAATCAGAATTTGATAAATAAACAAAAAATTATAATGTGTATATAAAGTGGGAGATCAATTCTATATTAAAATCAATATATCCTTCACTTTGTAGCCACTGTAGTTTCTATAGATTTATATTCCAGAGAATGTAAATATTAGGTTGGTGCAAAAATAATGACGTAATAATGTGTTTTTTGACGTATTTTTTAACGTCAAAAAACGACATTATTACGTCATTATTTTTGCACCAACCTAATAAATTTAAAATACATGCGTGGGTAGCTAATCAGTGTTTTATTCATTGATTAATTCGTTTTCTACGGCTTATAAACCTTTTTTGCAGGTTATTTAAAGGCAGGAAATATGTTTAGATTATAAGAATGTTTTTTTACAGATAATAATAATTTAGTGATGCTAATTAACCCATAGCTGGGGGAGAAGAGGTGGATTAATAAATAATAAGAATTTTATAAAGAGACAAAAAATATCATGTAGATATATAGTGGGGGTCAATTCTGAATCACAATCAATATATAAACTGATCCCTCACTTTATGGTCACAATAGTTTCTATACATTTATATTCCAGACAATGTAAATAAATATATACGACATGACTGTGTAGCTAATCAATATTTGATTGACTGATCAATTGATTCGCTTTCTACGGCTTATCAACCCTTTGCAGGTTATTTAAAACCAGAAAATATTTTTTCGATTGTAAAATGTTTTATGAATTTTTTGGAGATAGTAATGGTGTAGTGATACAAATATTGCTAAATAACCCATAGCTGGAGGTGAAGAAGCGGATTCATAGCTTTACCAATGGTATTTGCGCGTAAGTGAATATAACAAACCCGTCTGGAACTAGAAGTCCTCTCTTCGATTGAAGGTTCCGAGCTATCATCCATTACACCACCAGCAAAATCCAAGTATTCCCAAGCGGTTACCCAGGCTCGACGTTGCTTAACTTCCGTGATCGTACGGAAAATCGACTCTCTAATTAATAATTCAGAGACCTTTATCCATTACATCACCAGGACATCTAAGCTTACAGCACTTGGTATTCCCAAGCGGTCACCCATACTGACCAGGCTCGACGTTGCTTAATTTCCGTGACCGTACGAGAAATCCACTCTCCAATCCATAATGCAGAGTCCTTTATCCATTACACCAACAGCATATTCGAGTTTACGGTACTTGGTATTCCAAAGTGGTCACCCATCTCGGTACTGACCAGTTTCGACGTT
Organism: Acanthosepion lycidas; assembly: GCA_963932145.1. NCBI lineage: Eukaryota > Metazoa > Mollusca > Cephalopoda > Sepiida > Sepiidae > Acanthosepion > Acanthosepion lycidas. Next base: position 26,930,758 of record OZ010604.1, on the reverse strand, counting down.
GCTTAACTTCCGTGACCGTACGGGAAATCGACTTTCCAATTAATAACGCAGAGCCCTTTATCCATTACACCAACAGCACATTCAAGTTTACGGCACTTGGTATTCCCAAGCGGTCACCCATCTCGGTACTGACCAGTTTCGACGTTGCTTAGCGTAACTTTCGTGATTGTACGGGAAATCGACCCTCCAATAATTCAGAGCCCTTATCCGCCAGCAGCACATCCAAGCTTACAGCACCTGGTATTACCAGAGAATACATTCTTTTAGAATAATTTTTTTTTTCAATCTTTGAGATAATAATGGTTTACTGATACCAATTTATTTTGAAATAATAATGGCTTACTTTCATTCTTTTTTTCTTACTAATTACACCATAGCTGGGCGGAGAAGAGAGGGATTCATACCTTTAACTGTATTGAATATGATGAACCCAATTGGAATTGGAACTCGGCTTTCCGTACTTAGGCTCGACGTTGCTTAATTTCGTCGATCGTACGGGATCCGGTGTTTCAACGTGACGTGGCCATAAACCTCAAATCTTTCAGTTTCATTAATGATCCTTGTCTCTGGGTTTTTTTGAGATTGTATTTCCTTATCGCATTGAGGGTCTTAGGTTTTCGACTCTGATTCAAACGAGCTGGAATTCAAGTTTTGTTTCAAATAATCAGCGAGAGTTGACTTATTTTCTCGAAGCAGATGCGAAACAGGCATTTTATTCAATCTATTTCAATAATTCAATTGTGACTGTTCGCTTACACGAATCACGTTTGGTGACGAGAAAGAGAATTTATAACGCTGTCTTGAGGATGGAACCACATTGAAATTGGAAACTTCAGAAAAAAATTCAATTCAGCAATTTCAAGAATAAATTTCAACACGTGGAGATATTTTTATGCATCTTTATATAACGGATAACATGATTCACAAAAGAGAGAAAATATCCTATTGTGCACACAAATAGCTGAAAAGAATAAGAAAAAAAAACTTAAAGGGTTAGTCGTACTGTGTGTTTGAGTGCGCGTAAGCGGGTTTGATTTCTTTGTTTAACGGCATACCAACTCCTCATGGGTCATTTAATGACGAAATTTAATTTTCTTAGAAGATTTGCTAAATTTTTTTTCTACTATTAAAATATATTTCTGGAATTTAAAAAAAAATTGTTTTAATTTCTTTTACTATAAAACTCTATTTCTGGATATTTTTAATTTTCTAGTGGGTGGGGTAAATGAAATATACATGTTTTCTTCATCCCACTTCATATGAAATTAAAAGGGATTTTGGCATGTATAAAACAAGTCATAATTTTCGATCTCTCATTCAAAAAGTATATTTTTATGGCGTGCACAATAAGATATTTTCTCTCTTTTGTGAATCGTATTATTCGTTATATGAAAATGCATACAAAAAAAAAACTTTTTGAATGAGAGATCGAAAATTATGACCCGTTGTATACATTTTATACGCAACTTTTTTTGTTGACAAAGTTTGCAGGTATTACTATAATTGTTGTAAGAATTTGCTTCTTTTTTTTTTAAATATTCTTGTTTACAATCAGATCTTTTTTATTTTTGTCCTTTAATTTCCACACATGGTTGGCTAGACTAGAAGAATCCCTAAGACATTCTAGCTTAAAAGATAACTGCGATTACACCTCCTCTTCTTAAACGTACCCTCAGTACACCCCATTTATATTTTTTCTGGACATTTGTATCTATTACTTCTGCTTTGTAAATTACTCTTTAAACTCATTTAATGGACATTTACTTATATTTCAATAGTTTTTTTAATAACACATTTATTTGTTTTAAACAAACTATAAACAAAAAAAAAAAACAAGTTTTCTTTTATTTCACTGTTTACGATAATTTGCTGCACGTTATTTTTTTGAAATTTCTAATGTTTTGTCTTTTTATTGTAGCTTCTAAATTCCTGTAGCTTCATTAAATCTATGGATTTATTAAATATTTTATGTAATTCGGAATTTTAGGGAAGTATATATTAAGTAATTTGAAAAAAAATTTTTTCCTATTTTATACTTGAACTCTATTATATATATATATATATATATATATATATATATATATATATATAAATTCATGAATCATTCATACAAAAAACAAATATAGAGGTTAATGATTTAAATGGCGAGAATACTTCGTCGCAAACAATGTAAATAAGATACATCGACTCCGAACCTGTATATGAATAATATGATCCCCGTTTATAAATTCCAGTTGCATAAAGTCTTTTTAATTTTTTACAGGCTTTCGTCTGTTCCTACAGAAATCATCATGTATGGAAGTAGATTTTGTTCTTGTTTTTACTTCTCAGTAATAAGAGGACAACAATAGAGATGTAATCCGAAAAAATGCTATGAGTAATGTGTTATTGTTTTGGAACGTGCGGTCGCAACGCTGAGTTTGAATTTAAATTTTAAGGTTGTGCGTTTTTGTACAAATATAACAATAAGAGAATTCTTTTTTACTGGTAGATTTTCCGTGGAATATGGCATGAACTATATTGTTCAATAATTACAGTAATGTCACACTTATTATCACGTTGGATCAGTTATTATATATATATATATATATATATATATATATATATATATATATATATATATATATATATATATATATGTGTATATATGTATGTATATATTAGCTTGGTGCAAAATAATGTCGTTTTCTCACATAGTAACATATGTGAGAAAACGACATTATTTTTGCACCAACCTAATATATGTATGTATAAATTTGTATTATATTTTATAATAATATATTATATTCATATAGTAAGGTAATGAAGAAAAACTTTTCAATATTCTTTAATATATTATCCTATACTCATAACAATTGTATTAATCAAGATTTTAATAACATTCTAATTATAATTTATTTTATTCCTATTTTACTGGTAATCTTTAATACTTAATATATTAACTATAATTTATATTGATGTGAATTTCAAGTTTCACCATGAGTTACCAACATATGAGAACTAACTCTTCTTTCTTCCCCTCTCCACCATGCTTAACCCTTTCTTTCCTCTTCCTCCCCCCTCACCTGCTTTACTATTTGTTTCCCTTTTTACTTCTTTTCTCTTCCTGTCTAAAAATTATTTAAGAGGTCAAATTGGCTGGCCTCTTAACTGAATACAGTTTAATCTAAGTCAGATGTTCTCAACCAGGGCTAAATTTACCTCTAGGTTGTAAAAAAATTATATAGTTGGAGGTAAATAATTGAAGTACCTGATTATTTAAAAAAAACCGCCTGAAAGCCGATGATGATATGAGAGTAGCATTATCAGAAACAGCTCCTCGCATAAACAAACTGATTGACTCAATGAATCAGCAGTTTTCCCACTGATAATGCTTCTGGTGTTTCTGTTCATTATTTTTTGTAATACAAATTAACTTCATAATTTTCTATTTAGAAAAGGTTTGATTTTCTTTTTTTTTTTTATACGAATGTATAATACTATTTTTATACAAAACCTAAAGTCCTAAACAATAAAAAGCTTCTTCCTGACCTTGTTTTTCTCTCACTTTATGACATTGATGTTACAAATGAATGATGGATTTCTAATTTTTTGATCAGAATACTGAATTTTTACTAATTTTTAGTATTTGTCAGTATTTTTTTTCTGATTTGGTATTTTTACTAATGGCTTATTTGCACAATTTTTAGTCAGTACTAATTATAATCATTCATTCAAAAAATAATTTTTTTAGTATTTTCCAAATATCTTTTAAATTGCCAAAAAAAAAAAATACTAAAAAAATTTTTTTTTTGAATGAATGATTATGATTAGTATTAATTTGTAGATCTACTAATGCTGCGGATAAAATGAATATTTTTTTTTATTAATGACTACAAACGTTAATACAAATACTGAATTTTATACAGAGTACTAACTTATACTAAAAAATTAGTAGATTAGTACTAAATAAGAAATCAGTATTTCGAGTGTCGCTAAGTATTTTTTTAGACACAGTATTTTGACTAAAAAAACACTTAGTATTTTGAATGAAAAAATCATTCATTCATTTAGTCACGAAATTGTACATCAATGCTTTATGATGGCTATGAATTTTTTGTATGGGAGTAGGGGGAGTGGGGTAGATAGAGAAATAAATAAAGCTGAGGGGGTCAATGATGGAGGAAAGGTTGAGAATGGCTGGTCTAAGTAAATTATTAAGAAAGTTTTTTTTTTTTTTTTTTTAAAAAAACCTTATCCCTATTTACATTTCCAGATGGACCTTTCCATAATCCTTCAACCACCTCTGTCACCTTATATCAATCTAAAACTATCCCTCAGAAAATTTATTAAAAATAAAAGAAACCTAATTCTTTTGTAACTAGAGATGTGACCTGATGAATCTGGAAAATATATTTTCTAGGGAAATAATTGATAATCATGGAAACTTAAGGTTGTCTATTTCTTAATTATTTAATTAATATACAGTGTAACCCGGATGTAAGAGAGTTGTCGGGACCAGAGAAGAAGTATCTTATATTCGGGTTTCTCTTATATCCAGGTTTGGTCTATTTCGTTTAAGTAAGTATGGCTCTAATTTGGGAGCAGAGAAAATCTCTCTTATATCCGGGTTTCTCTTATATCAGGGTCTCTTATATCCGGGTTACACTGTATATATATATACAGTGCTGTTCGATAAAAGTGACTCACCTGATTTTTTTTACTAAATGTTCTCTTCTCCGATGAAACGAAAGTTGAGCTAAATTCAAACGATAAGCGATCTAAAATCCTTAACCTTATAAGAATCAATCTGTCCTGCTGTCTAAACCATCTCTAATACTAATGATATTATTAGCCGTTTCCTTACGTGGAAATATTTGCTATTCATTGATCGAACAATCAGTGCTACTCGAGTTACGCTTTTCTTTCACTCCCTGGTCATCGGATTGGGATCAAAGTGGGATCTGTTCTCTAATCAGTCAGGTAAGTGACATGCGTATAATACACTCTTGGGCGATCATGTATCTTTCGATTCATGACTGACTAGGTACAAGATGTTCTCGATGTATATTGCCATTTCTTTCTGCGATAGACTGTTTATCAAACAAAGCTATTCAACACATAACGGGAGCGAGTAGAGATAATCATACACATTTCAAGGTTATTTGTGCGTAATTGATTATAACGAATCCGACTGGAATTCGAACTCGGCTCTCCGATTTCTCGTTCTGGGAACACCACACCGCATATTTAAAAATCTGGGAAGTGTTTTAAATGGAATGGAAAATTCAACACTGAAATCTTAACGCGTCTTAAAATAGGAAAAAATGCCTTCCAAAAGGTAAGCAAAATATTAAGAAACTGGAAAATTTCGTTAGAAACAAAGAAATGAGTACCAAACAATTAAATGCCGTACATAAAAATTGCTTGGGCGATCATGTCTCTTTCGATCGATGACAGACTAAGCAGAATATTTTCCCGCAGTAGATTGCCGTTTCTAACTGCGTTAGACTGGTTGCCAACCAAGGCTACAGGACTCAATCTACCTTGATATTAAAACCATATCTAATACTAATATTAGAAATTTCTTTATAAGGAAACTTTCGGCATTAATTGAGCAAGCAGCCAGTTCTACCTGAGTTACGCTTTTCTTTCACGCCCTGGTCATCGGACTGGGATCAAAGTGTAGTACCTGTTTTCCTTATCTCTAATCAATCAATTTAATGGCATTCGTGATACACGAATTGGGCGATCATTTCTCTTTCGATTCATGACTTACTAGACAGATTTTCCTGCCATCCAACCTATCGCTGTTAGTAATGACAATATTAGCCTTATCTTTATGTGGAGATATTTGGTAATCATTGAACAAGCAGCCAGTGCCCCACGTGTTACTCTTTTCTTTCACTCCCTGGTCATCGAACTCGGATCAAAGTATAGTATCTGTTCTCCTTATCTCAAATCAATCAGTCAAGTGCCATACGTGATACATGCTTTGACGATCATTTCTCTTTCAATTCATGACTGACTAAGATTTTCCTGCTATCCAATCCATCTCTAATACTTATCTTATGTAGATACATTTCGTATTCATTGACCGAGCAGCCATTCCTGCACGAGTTATGTTTTTTTATCACTCTCTGGTCATCGGACTTGGATCAAAGTGTAGTATCTGTTCTCTGATGAGTCAGTCAAGTGCCAAACATGATACACGCTTTCGATTCATGACTGACTAGTCAGAAGATTTTCCTGCTATCCAATCCATCTCTAATACTTATCTTATGTAGATACATTTCGTATTCATTGACCGAGCAGCCATTGCTACTCGAGTTATGTTTTTCTATCATTCCTTGGTCATCGGACTGAGATCAAAGTGTAGTACCTATTTTCCTTATCTCTAATGAATCATTGAAGTGCCATACGTGATACACGCTTGAGCGATCCTGTCTCTTTCGATTCATGACTGACTAGGCAGAAGATTTCCCTGCTATTCAACCTATCTCTAATACTAATGACAATATTAGCCCTTTCCTTATGTGGAGATATTTGGTAATCGCTGAGCCAGCAGCCAGTGATAACAAGAGTTATTCTCTTCTTTCACTCCCTGGTCATCAGACCGGGATCAAAGTGTAGTATCTGTTCTCTAATCACTCTGCCAAGTGTCATATGCTTAGGAGTTAATGTCTCTTTCAATTCATGGCTACCTAGGCAGAAGATTTTACCAGTGTAGTTTGACGTTTCTTTCTGGTCGTTGGGTTAGCAACCAAGTCTATAGAACTCAGTCTGTCGTGCTATTCAGCCCATCTCCAATTTTGATGTTATTATTAGCAATTTTCTTATATCGAAACATTTAGTAGTTATTGACCGAGCGGACAGTGCTGCTTGTGTTACACTTCTCTTTCACTCCCTGGTCATCAGACTGGGATCAAAGTGTAGTATATGTTCTTATTTCTAATCAGTCCGATAAGTGCTATAAGGGATTCATTCTTTGTCAATCAAGTCTGTTTCGATGCATGGCTACCCATGAGATAGGTTACCCTTTCTTTCTACGGTAGACTGGTTGGCAACCAAGGTTATAGTCTTCAGTCTGTCTTGCTCTTGAAATCATAGCTATGGGGAAAATAGAAGCATACATTTTCCAGGGGTATTTGTGCGTAGGTGTAAGTAAAGGACCTGAATGGAATTCGAACTTGGATCTCCGATTTCGGATTATTCATTACCTCACAACACATAACCGTATTCCATTTAAGATGCCTAACAAAACAGATTAGTTTTCATGTCCTTTTGTTTCAGTTTTTCTCGAAATGAGCAGAGGCAACAAATTGTATTTTGACGGCTGGAAAACCGAAAAAAGAAATGATTTACGACTATTTTCTGGTCATTTTTTTATGTTTTGTTTTTTATCGTCTGTCTCTTTCCTGATTAAATTTTGTCTCTATACTTTTTTGTCTATGCACTTAATTAAAGCCTAGTTCTTATTTTCCTCACTTATTCATTACATCTCATACAAGCACACTCGCTATTTTTCTCTTTTTCTACGTCAACCGCTACTTTTTCTTTTTGTTGTCATTATCTTTCTTTCTCTTCATCCAATCTCTAATCTACTTTCACTTTCACTTTCACTTTCATTTGGTGGGAGTTTCAGAATTCCCTACTTTATGTGCGACTCACCAAGCCGATTATTACGTCATTAGGCCCTTACCGATATTACTTCATTATCTCACACTGTAACCAAATACAAAACAGCGATTAAAAATGGCCGACCGAAATCCAAACACCTTTTTTTTTTACGTAATGATTATGGTGAGAGTTGATTTTTTGTCTGTCTATTTATTTATTTATAACAGAGCTTTCAATCTAATCTAGTTTACGTTGAATTTTCTGACTCTTTAAAGTGAATTTTTTTTCTTTTTCAGAAACGGTCATCTATAATGAAAGAAAATGAGCCAACATAAAAAGAATAATGATATTTGTCAAAATGGGAAAAATAAAGGAAGGGAAATAACTCCAGCCAGCAATCTCTCTTTCTCTCGCTATATATATATATATATATATATATATATATATATATATATATATATATATATATAATTCGATGATATGAGTCATAAAAGCTTGAAGAATTACACACGCACGCAAAACATTGAACCGGACCCTGTGATGTCCTTCAAAGGTAAAGATTGATTACCATTAATGGGACGTTTTATTAGACGTTCTGCTGGATTTAACGAACGACTAATGAGAGATCAAAAGCCAAGTGCACTTTAACCTATATCTACGGACCCCTACAAACGCACGTGTGTGTGTGCTTGCGTGCTTGTGCGTGTGCGTGTCTATATGTACTAGTTTCTGTTGTTTAGCACTGTTTATGTAAATTTACTTCCGTGAAAGGCTAGGAACATAATGCGTGAAGGTTAAATGTTAAAGCTACAGTTCTGCATTTTACGATCACCGAAGTTAAGCAACGTCGAACCTGGTCAGTACCCACATGTTAGAATTAAGAAACTATCATATTGTAGGTTATTTTTTAGCTCAGCAACTACTTACTAGATACTGGTAATATGGAAAATCAAAGAATACTAAATAACGCCTGACAGAAGATTAATAAATGTGTGAAATAGATTATGGCAAGTGAAATAACTTTGCCATTCGCAGACCTAGTTCGTGATATAGTCTATTCTCTCCATATCTATCTATATCTCTGAGATCAGCTAGTATTATCGTTTACATTATTTACATTATTCGGACTGTTGTACTCATCTCATATTCACAACGTTCCGGCCTTTATATCTCTGAGATGAGGCATTATGATTACTTGCATTATTTACATTATTCGGACTATTATCCTCGTCTTCATTGCCATATTCACAATGTTTCGGCCGCTATATCTCTAAGATCAGGTACTATTATTGTTTACATTATTTATATTATTCAGACTGTTATCCTCATCTTCATTGCCATATTCACAATGTTTCGGTCGTTGTTTGCTCCGGCCTTCTTCAGGTGATTTGAATTTCGGACCAAACCCTTTATTTCGTCCGTTAAACGGGACGTTTTGTTAAACGTTTTTTCTGGATTCAACGAACGACTAATGAGAGATCAAAAGCCAAGTGCACTTTAACTTATATTTACGGACCCCCACAGACGCATGTGTGTGTGTGTGTGTGTCCATATATACTAGTTTCTGTTGTGTCACACGGTTTATGTAAATTTACTTGCGTGAAAGTCTAGGAATATAATGCGTGAAGATTAGACGGTACTTCTACAGTTCGCTCTTCTCACAATAGTTTGCTAATTCCTCGTAGTAAGACAGTATATGTATGGAGAAGGAATATACGCACGCATATATACACGCATGCTGACAGAAACACACGAAAATGGAAACAGATCCAAGAACACATAGGGGTCAGTAAACATTAAAAGATAAAATGCCGATAAGTAATTCATCATTTCTCTTGGACCAACCTTAATTGTTTTATGACCCTTCGCGCAGAACTCTTCATTGCCAATTCAAGAGAGATATTCGGATTACTAACACGAAAACAGAGAATGTCTCATATCGAGAATATTTAACATTGAAAAACATAAGGAAAAATTAATTATTTTGAATAATATGTGGAAATCTCCGCTTTTACCTGAAGACGGTCGCGAGACCAGAAACGCGTGTAGTAAAATTATGGAAGATAAAGCATAATATTTTTTTTCTAAAAAATATCCACATTACAACCAAAAACGTTTGCGGCACCTCCCTTCTCTTCTTTTTAATATACATACTTTTCTCTCGTTGGAACCACTACAACCTCTTTCTTTGATATATATATATATATATATATATATATATATATATATATATATATATATATATATAAATATAGATAACTATACTCGTTTCGAAAAACCCTCGAATTTTTGATTTACCAATAATCAAATCAATCTTGAGGGGAAAAAAGTTTTTAAAAAAAGAAAGAGCTACAAACATGAACTTCTGCGAAAAAAATCCCACAGATGCAGGTCTGAAGCCCAAAGAAAAAACCCGATATGAGTAAACAACTAACTAACAAAAGAGCTCAATACAACCGTAGAGCAGACCTAGATACACCTAGTGAGCCAGACAAACCTACCTAGGTTTCACCTAAACGGATCCTAAGGGAAAGTCGGCTAAAGAGGCAAAGTGATCGCATATTTATAGGCGATAGCTAAAATTATACCATGTGACCAAATAAACTTTCCCTGACAATCCGTTTAGGTGAAACCTAGGTAGATTTGTCTGGCTCACTAGGTGTATATATATATATATATATATATATATATATATATATATTAGGTTGGGGCAAAAATAATGACGTAATAATGTCGTTTTTGACGTTAAAAATTACGACAAAAAACGACATTATTACGTCATTATTTTTGCACCAACCTAATATATATAAAACACGAAGTAACACACACACGCATAGAAAGAGCCTTATGTCAAAAGCCAGATCAAAATTATTATTAATTAAAGAATATTGATTGTAAGTATTCAATAATCTTTAATATATAAATATATACATATATATATATATATATATATATATATATATATATATATATATATATATATATATATATGTATGTATGTATGTATTAATATGTCTGAGTGTGTGTGTATTTAAAGATTTCAGATAAAGTATATCTGCACAATGATAATATCAATAAAGACAAAACGAAAACTTATATTAGCGGATATATATATATATATATATATATATATATATATATATATATATATATATAGTTTATGAAAAACTAGAGAGCTCAATGTAAATCCAGAGCAAATAATTTAAATAAAAACAGACCACTTTAAGGTTCCATGTAATAAATTATTTCACCACAGCCCTTTTAAAGGACTGCGGATCATCAGACTTTAAAAGGTCTGTGGTGAAATAATTTATTATATGGAACCTTAAAGTGGTCTGTTTTTATTTAATATATATATATATATATATATATATATATATATATATATATATATATATATATATATATGGAGCTAGAAGAATCTAACCTGGTGTACGAAATAGAGTTCGGTTCGAAATTCCAATCACTTGACGAAGGCCGGAGCGTACGACGATCGAAATATTGTGAATATGCCAATAAAGATGAGGATACCTGTCGGAATAATGTAAATAATGTAAATATTCTTTGCACTTCCTATCAACAGAAAACGTTAGCCCTTTTCATTTCATGGGTAAGTTGAACCATTTGTTTTAAATTTGACGGGAAATCGAGCTCATTTCTGTTATATGGATTATAATAGTTGTTTTACAGAGAGATCAGTAAAGATAGCAAGGATGAGATCTTGTATGTATTCAACTGTAAAATCCAATCACAGCTTTAAAGAAGATAAATAGCGTTTTGTTGTTTCTGTGGTTTTATTTATTTATTTATTTTTTTTATCCGTCTACTTAACTAGCAGATAATCTTATTAACGGGAGACATATTGCAGAGACAGTGAGAATCTCATTCCGTTTGCTCGACTTAATCACACATGATAGACAAAATACTTTCTTTCGACGAAAATTCCTGTTAATCGTTTATTATTACGCGCAAAATGCTTGAGTTCATGCCTTTCTCTACGTATAACCAAAAACTTTATCAAAATACTCTCGATTGATTTTCTGTCTATCTTTCTGGGATGAGGTATTTTAATTATTTACATTGTTTGGACTGTTGCCCTCATGTTTATTGCCATGTTCCCGACGTTTCGGTCGTTGTTCGATATGGCCTTCTTCAGGATCTGTCTATATTTCTGAGATAAATTATTATAATTATTTACATTATTTACATTGGTCGGACATTTGTCCTCATCTTTATTTTCATGTTCACGATATTTCGTCCGTTGTACGACCTGGCCTTCTTCAGGATCTGTCTATATTTCTAAGATAAAGTATTTTAATTATTTACATTTTTCGGACTTTTTTCCTCATCTTTATAGTCATGTTTCCGACGTTTCGGCCATTGTATGACCTGGCCTTCTTCTGGATCTGTCTATATTTCTGAGATGAGGTTGTAACTACTTACTATATTTACATTGTTCGGGTTGTTGTCCTCATCTTTATTACCACATTCCTGACTTTTCGGTACGCTCCGGCCTTCTTCAGGTGATTGGAATTTCAAACTGAACCCTTTATTTCGTCCACCGGGATAGATTGTTCTAGTTCCGCGTGCCATACCTCTTCCGTATGTCTAAGTTATCTCCCTTTAACTCAACTCTCCAAGTTTTTGGTCACTACTGCCAAAGTCAAGTATTGAACACAGAATGGCCGAAACGTCGTGAATATGACAATAAAAATGGGGACAACAGTCCAAACAATTTAAATAATGTAAATACTCTCACTTGATATCCTAACAATTTATTTATTAAGAGCTGAAAAGGACAGAAAGTTGTGGAGAGCCATCATCGTTACCATCCTGAAGGGACAAGATGCATAGAAAATCTTTCGTGCTGAAGGACTGTTTCTTCCCTTGACTCGCTATGATTTCAAACTATGTTTACTTCCTTTTCTTTTTTCTAATGTTTAACCAATACAAGGCCCAAGAGCCACTCAAAGTAGACGGTTACTATGTAGAGTTGTATTAGCATAAGGAAAGATAATTGTTAGGAGTACACAGTTAAACAAACATTAGAAAGAACCGTAAACCCAATCCTAAACAGGAAACAAGGGATAAACCTCTACTCTTGTTCAAAATTCCGGCAAGGAGTATGAACCAGACGATAGGCGAACCTATTTACTCCTATTTGTGGAGGAGAGAGAATAAAATAAAATGAAATAGTTAATGAATACAATTTTAGAGTTCCGGATCAGATATTAGGAATACAGAGCAGAAGTAGATTTTAGAAGGAACTGTATACCCAATCCTAAAGTGGAAACAATAGATGAACCTCTACTTCAAAAAACCAGAAAGGAGTGTGAACCGGGCGATAGGCGAAAATATCTACCCCCCCACACACACATAGATTCATCTGATGTCCATATCTGTGAATATCTCAGGTTGTATCTGTGAATATCACAGGTTGTATCTATTAGGTTGGTGCAAAAATAATGACGTAATAATGTCGTATTTTGACGTATTTTTAACGTCAAAAAACGACATTATTACGTCATTATTTTTGCACCAACCTAATACCAGTCCTGACTGCAAAAATATGACCCAGGTCCTTGACTTGAACTCAGATTTACTATAGTACCTAATTGATATAACAGCGCTTTAATGGTAATGGAAATATAAACCGTTTCCCTATAAGGAAATATTTGACAATTATTGACTGAGTAGCCAGTACTGATTTCGCTTGAAATTTATAAAATCTTTTTTCTTAAATCAATTTTTCAGTAAAATAGAGTTTTCAAGTCCAGTAGCTGTTATAACTCCTTCAAGTATCGACGTTAGTGGTAGTTTTTTTTATTTCTTTCTTCGGATTTCTCGTTCGTCCGGCATTTTTTTTAATATCTTACTCCGTTCTTTTTCAAGCTTTATTTTCTTTCCTGTTTTTTATTCTTGTTATATACCTTACCTATGAACACTTATGGGTATCCCCCAATCTTCATAAAAACGTTGGACACTATTGTAAGTGGGGGTAATATGCTGTCTAAGTTCTCCACCGTTAGCTGTGGTTCACCTACTTCACGCCGCTGGCGAGTATTGCATTTAGTTGATGTTATAAAGATTAATATTTAATTTCCAAGCTTCGTTTTGGTTATTCCTCATTCAGTAACCCTTTTCTAGGTTACAACAGTTTTTTTTTGTTTTTTCTTCATTTCTTTCTCCTTTCTTTTTGTTCTTCTTTTCATTCTTCATGTGTCAGACATTTGTTTCTTCTTTTTTTTCTTCTTTTTTCCCCTTTCTTATTTCATCACTTTTGTCTCTGTTTCCTTTTAAACTTTATTTTATTCTTCTTTAAACTTTGACCTTTCCCGTTTTCTCTCCTTCTTTATTTTTTCCTTGAGACATCTTTCCTTCTCTTTCTTTCTCCACTTCAATCTCCATTTCTTTCTGAACTTTTCTCTTTTTTTTCTTCTAATTTTACTTCTTTCTATCCTTTCTTCTCCCCACTTTCTTTCTTTCTTTCTTTCTTTCTTTTTCTTTCTTTCTTTCTTCTTCCGTCTTTCTTTCTTCGCTTTTTCTTTCTTCGCTTTTTCTTTCTTTCTGTTTTTCTTTTTTTTTCTTTTTTTTCTTTCTTTCTTCCGTCTTTCTTTCTTCGCTTTTTCTTTCTTTCTGTTTTTCTTTCTTTGTTTCTTTGTTTCTTTCTTTCTTTCTTTCTTTCGTCTTTCTTTCTTCCCTTTTTCTTTCTTTCGGTTTTTCTTTTTTCTTTCTTTCCTTCGTTCTTTCATTCTTTCTTTCTTTCCACTTTCTTTCTCTCTTTCTTCTTCCAGCTTTCTTTCTTTCTGTTTTCTTTCTTTCTCTTTTCCTTTTCTATCTTTTTTTCTTCCCCCATTCTTTATTTCTTTCTTCTCACATTCTTTTTTGTCCTTCCCTTCTTGCTTAAATTTTCTATTGTTGGACTCCTCGATATAATGTAATATTAGCAATGTTTTCTCCCTAGACCAATTACGACTGAGTAGTGTATTCCATCCTCACTGGGTACCCATATTGTTGGCTTTGTACAACATCTAGAAAAAACCCATTTTTCCCGGCTTTATTTCCTTCCCCATCCACTTCTTCGTTCTCGCTTTCTTTCTCGCTTTCTTTCTTTCTTTCTTTCTTTCTTTCTTTCTTTCTTTCTTTCTTTCTTTCTTTCTTTCACTCTCGATTTATTTCTGTTTTTCATTGTTTCTTTCTATCCTTCATTTCATATCCTTCACTTCCTTCTTTTTTCACTCTTCTCTTCTCTTCTTTATTAAAATTTTTATTTCGTTCTTTTTTTCTTTCCAGCCTTATTTTCTTGTTCGTTGATTTTCTTTCTTTCTTTCTTTCTTTCTTTCTTTCTTTCTTTCTTTCTTTCTTTCTTTCTTTTCCCCATCGATTTCTTTCTGTTTCTTTATTTGTTTTCTTTATTTGTTTCTTTCCATCCTTTCTTTCTCATCTCTCTCTGGCTGTTATCGCACTTTCCTTCCTAACCTTTTATTTGAAGTCGTGTGGAACGTCGATATCATGATTATGACATTATTTCTCAGTTATTGTCCCACATTTTCACGTTTTCTCTTAAAAATGACAAGTATGTCTGTCTGTTTGTCTCTGCAAGGGATCCACTTCCTATCTGAAGCTAGGAAGAAATGCAGAATATACGTTGACAAGACTGGCAAATCAAATTTAAAGGGACTATATGATTATCGACTGTGTTACTTATTATTGCAATTTGGGAGTTATCCCTAAACAACGAAAAAAAAAACAAAAAAAAACACAATTTTCGCATGTCGTTAGGTGGCACTAAATTTGCAAGGAGATTCACGTGTTTGGAATACCAGAAGACAGTTCTAGCGGAATAGATTTTTCGGTTTATTTTTCTAATCTCTCTCTACATAAAATTCTTGCAGACATACGCAAAAGTTTAGAACCGTGACGTTTCAAGTAAATTAGTTTTGTTAAAAGCGGAACGAATAGAAAATAAATCAGGTATTATTTACTTCTAGATTAATATGAAGGAATTATTTAAATAATTTTCATTTTCCATCTTTTCTTTTATTGGGTTCGTGCAAAAATAATGTCGATTTCTCACATATGTTACCATGTGAGAAAACGTCATTATTTTTGCACGAAACTAATATTTCTGTTATATTTTCTTTTCTTTTTTTTTTTTGCTTTGTTTTTCCTTATATTCTTCTTCTTTTTCCTCCCTTTCTTCTTTCTTCTCTTTTCCTTTCTTTTTTTATTATTTTATTTCGTCTTTATTTTTTCTCTTTCTGTTGTCTCCTCTTTATTTTCTTGGTTTCGTTTTTCCTTTAATTCTCGGGTTTTTTTTTTTTTTTGTCTTTCTGTTTTTCTTTCTTTATTTTCATTACCTTCCTTTATTCTTTATGTTCGTCGTTCAGATTTCCTTCTTTTCGTTTTTCTTTTCATTCTCGAGTTCTTTCTTTCTTAGCTTTTTTCTTTTCAATCTTTTCCTTTTTCTTTCTTTATTTTCCTTTATTCTTTATGTTCGTCGTTCAGATTTCCTTCTTTTCGTTTTTCTTTTCATTCTCGAGTTCTTTCTTTCTTACCTTTTTTCTTTTCAATCTTTTCCTTTTTCTTTCTTTACTTTCCTTTATTCTTTATGTTCGTCGTTCGAATTTCCTTCTTTTCGTTTTTCTTTTCATTCTCGAGTTCTTTCTTTCTTACCTTTTTTCTTTTCAATCTTTTCCATTTTCTTTCTTTATTTCCTTTATTCTTTATGTTCGTCGTTCGGATTTCCTTCTTTTCGTTTTGTTTTTCTTTACAACCTCGAATTCTTTGTCTTACTTTTCTTTCTTTTTATTTACCCAATTCGCCGTTTGTTTCTTTTCTTTCTTCTTCAACTTTCTTCTTTCTTCTCTGTCGCCCGTCTCTTCACTTTTTATTATTATTACTGTACCTTTTTTTCTTTCTTCTTTTAATTCTGTTATTTTTCTTTTATTTCTATATTGTTCTTCCTTTTTTTCTTTCTTTTTTTTTCTTTCCCCCCCCTTTTTTC
This sequence comes from Acanthosepion lycidas, assembly GCA_963932145.1. Lineage (NCBI taxonomy): Eukaryota > Metazoa > Mollusca > Cephalopoda > Sepiida > Sepiidae > Acanthosepion > Acanthosepion lycidas. The sequence goes on along the minus strand of OZ010604.1, from coordinate 26,914,152 downwards.
TTCGCTTTTCTCCGACTCTTCTTGTATTATTATTTTACTTTCCTTCTTCAATTTTTTCTACTTTCTTCGTTTCTTTCTTTTTCTTTTAATTCATTTTATGTCTCACTTTCGCTTCCTTTTTGTCGTATAGGAATAATAAAGTGCCGTTACCGACATCGTAGTTTAAACACACATCACCAGTAAGGCGATTCCATTATTAAATAAATAGATCACGTGATCGTAAAGGAAATATATAAATGAGAATTAGCGTGACATCTAAGTGATTGCTATTCTCTATACTAACCACAATACTATTTCTCTATACTGATCACTCTTCGGGTTACTATTGTTCGATTACTATTTGAACAATTATTATTAGTGCGAGTATTATTTGAAGGGGTTATTACTATCAGTATCTGCATTTACAAAGTCTCGTTGTAGACGAGAATTTCGGAAGTGATAACGAGCATTCGTTGACCTAACGAATGTAACAACAAATGAACGTCTAACATTACAAAACTTTTTCATGTTTTTCTTTCTTCTCTTTCTTTCTCTTTCGTCTCTTTCTTTATTTCTTTTTTTTTTATTCCATTCTTGAACTTTTTCTTTCCTTCTTCTATCCATCTTCATTTCCGTTCTTTGTTCATATTTTCCCTTTCTTCGTTTCTTTCTTGCTCTCACACGCGAATTCTTTCTGTCTTTTTTCCTTTTCTTTTTTGATTCTTTTTACTTTTTCCTCCTCCTTCTCCCTTTCTCTTTTTTTTATCCTTTCTTTTTTAAACTTTCTATTTCGCTCTATTTTATCTTTCATTTTCTTTCTATCATTATTGGGCACCTTAACACGGTATAATGGTTAACACTCATGTCTCGGTAGAGCAATTGCGACTGAGTAGTGAGTTCGATCCTCACTGTGTACTACAGACATTCGGCCTTATGTCACATTTAAGCTATGCTTAGAAATTCACAGGAGGTGCCTCATCTAGGAAATCACCATTTTCTTTCTTTCTTTCTCGATTTCTTTCTGCCGTTATAGGTAAGACGATTAACGACATCCGAGTCCTCGGTTTGACGGTGAACTGCGTCCGGCGGCGAGGCCTCTAATTGGAAGATTTTAGGGTGCGTGGAACCGCCTCTTGGCTGTTGGTGTTCCCGTGTCCACCCTGACTCGGGGTGGTGCCCATTTGGGGGTATGGGCAGGTAGCTAACCCACAGACTGGGGTCAGGGTATTATGAATGTGTAAAATACGTTTTAATACCAGCAGTACATTTTTGTAAAAGCTTATTATCAGCAATGAATTTTTGAAGAAAAAAATATTATTACCAGCAATACAATTTTTAAAAAATACTCAGTTATATGCCATGCGTGATACGCGCTTAGGCGATCATGTATCTTTCGATATATGACTGACGAGGCAGATTTTTTTCCGCAGTAGGTTGCCATTTCTTTCTGCGGTAGATCATCCAAGGCTACAGAACCTGGTCTGTCCTGCTATTTACTTATAGCTGGGGGAGAAGAGGAGGATTAATACCTTTCCCAAGAGTGTTAGCACGTAAGTGAATGTAATGGATTCGACTGGAATTCGAACTCGGTTCTTCGATTTCTCAATCCAAACTGCTATCCATTACTCTACAGTGCCTTCTTTTTATTATAAATCATAATAAATTGTTTTGTTGGTGTTAATAAATAAATCAGGGGAGAAGAAGAGAATTCATACCTTTCCCAAGGGTATTAGCACGTAAGTGAATGTAATGGATTCGACTGGAATTCGAACTCGGTTCTTCGATTCCTCAATTCATTATTCCACTACGCCTGAAATGTCACCACTGATAAAAATCTTGTGGATATTAAATAACCCATTAAGATGTTGACATGCCGTAAACCAAACCAAACCGGAACCGGAACTGGATTTCTTTCTGTTTTCTTTTTGTTTCTTTCCACCCTTTCTTTCTTATCCCATTTTTTTTTCATTTTCCCTCTTTTTTTTATTTTCCCTCTTTTTTTTTTTCATTTTCCCTCTTTTTTTTTTTTTCATTTTCCCTCTTTCTTTTTTTATTTTCCCTCTTTCCTTCCTTAACATTCTTTTTCTTCCCGGTTTTATTTGCTTGTTCGTCATTTTTTCCTTCTCTCATTACTGATTTTCACACTCTTTTTCTCTCTGTTTTTTTTCTTTTTCTTTTTCTTTCTCATGATTGAACTGGAGTTCCTCTGGGGAAAAGGATAAATAGAAAATTAAAACAGACAGGAAGGCTACACTTTGAATAAGTCAGTAAGTTCACTTGACTATCAAATTGCATTTAGTTTTGCAAAAATTTATCTTCGAATCAAAAATGTAAAAATCTTTTATTGCCGTTAAATTTGAAGACGGATTCGGATTGATTTCAACAGTAATCTCTCCGTTAAACATGTTTCATGCATGCTACCATAAGAGAATGCATATCAACGCAGGATCACATAAAATTTTTCGGCTTTATTAAGGACCCCGTAGAAA
>OZ010604.1:26884184-26906684 GCA_963932145.1 Acanthosepion lycidas | reverse complement strand
ATATAAAAAAAAAAATACACCACTTCCTGTTTCTTGTGCCACCTTTCCTTCCTTTCGATTCTTCCTATGTTTTTCTTCCTTCCTTTGCTGCCCCTTGTCTGTTTTATTTTTATTTAAAAAAATTATCATCCACCGACTGTTTGAACAATCCTGTAAATTTAATTTTACAAGGTGAAAATGATCATTTACATAATGGTATCTTAATTCCGATTGCATGATATATATATATATATATATATATATATATATATATATATATATATATATATATACATACATATATGAAGAAAAATATACGGAAAAAACAAACAAAAATCCTTATATGCAATTATGCGGTTTTAATGTTAATATAATGTCAACCTCGGACGTTTCGGTCTAATAAACCATCTTCAGGACATATTCATAAAATATAATTAACATTATCAATTCAACATGAGAAAGACGATGGACATAAGAACAAGACTTATCCAAACAGATAACTGAAAGTTTTATATGATCAGCGCTCCGTTTAAACATGGTCACGTTGTCGTCACGTGGCCGACGCTGTGAAAACGTATTCCTAAAATTTGAGTATTTTGACTGAAAAATGAAAAGAATTCTATTTTGATCTAAAATTTATATGTACGCTTGTCGAGCATTAATCTTTGTCATGTTGAATTGATAATGTTAATTATATTTTGGATCAGGAGGTTACAACAGGAAGAGAGATCAATTAGAAAAGACTGATCTCAATTCATAAGGCATTTGACACTTAAGAGAGAAGTTTGCATTTGGTAAAGTTTCCCTGTGACGCGTTTGATCTCTTAGAACTTCATTAGACTAAATTTGTTCACGTTGATGCAACAAATCGAGTACAATGGCGTCATAAGGAACGAAAATCGTCTCACGAAAAATTTCACACTTTGTCCTACAGCCTCCCACCAAAACTCTTCTTAATATATAAAATGCATATATCGTTATCGTATATATATATATATATATATATATATATATATATATATATATATATATATATATATCCGTGCCTCTGTGTGTGTGTGTGTGTGTGTGTAAGCAAATATGTGGATATAGATCCGACAGTATGAAGAAAATATGGAAAAACAAAAATACGAATATACATGTATGCTGTTTTAATGTTGTTTCAATTTCGACGTCAGACGTTTCGGTCTAGTAGACCTTCTTCAGGACATAGTTACTAAAACATCGCCCACGTGACGCCGACTTGATCGTATTGCGAAACGGAACGCAGATCTTAAAAATTTAGTTATTCTGTTTTGATTATTCTTATGTCTATCGTCTTTTCCTGTTGACTTGAATATCGTCTAATTTTAATTATGTTTTAATAACTATGTCCTGAAGTTATTAATGATAAGAATTTAATGTTGCCTTGTTATTAAGTGAATAATGTGTTCGAAGACGTGTTTATTCTGGATCAGAAAACCATTTTTTAATAAAAACTACGAGCTGTGTTCCAGAAGATTTGAGACTTTTTCGTGAGAGCAATTTATTAATTTCAAAGTAGTACATACCTCTATTATCCTTCAAAGACGGATCCTCAGAATTCAATGCGTTTGTTGTAGCGCTCCAGCCATTCTGTGAAGACCCCGTGTAAGTCATAAAAAAATTAAGTCGTCCAGAACCCTTGACACATAACCCTTCATCTACTAAATGTCTTCAAAGCGACTGACCATGATTCTTCAGTTTGAGGAACAACCAATAGTCATCGAGAGCAAGATCTGGACAGTAGGGTGGCTGAGGAGACAATTTTAATGACCCTCAACCATCTCCTTGCAGTCACTAACGCGTCTTTTCTTAAGTTCGTCACTGAGCACCCAGAGAACACACTTTGTATACATTCTGCACAGGTTCAGATCTTCATGAGTAATTCTATGTACATTTGGTACACAAATTCCAAACTGTATGCTGGTTGTCTTTAGAGACATATGACGATCTTCATCCAGAAAATAGCGAATATTCTCAACCAGCTCTGATGTTCTGAAGTCCACGTCTATATTCTCTCCCTCCTACATCGTTTATCGTCTCTCAACTCCTCTTCACTGTCCTTGAACCTCTTGTGCCAGCAGAAATCAATGCTCACGCCATAGACGTTAATCCATAAGCAGTCTGAAGCATTTCATCCGGTTCTGTAGAATTTTTGCCCAGTTTAACACAAAACTTTACCAAATTACCTTCACGTCCCGACTGCATTCTGCAAACTTGTTCTCTGTATCAAGCAGTGCTTAGTAGAGTCGTTTCAAAGGGCTTTTATAATCACCCTCTTTAATCTAGAATAGTTGAGGAGATACGAGTTTTCACTAATAACACGCTACCACCTACCTAAAATAATAACATCAGTTCCCGAAGTTAAGCAACGCCGAACCATGTCAGTACCCAAATAACCAATTTAGGTACTGAAAAGATTCGGCGTTGCTTAACTTCGTTTCCATTTCTTCCCGACTGAACTCGTCCCTGACAAAATACAAAGCCAGGTAACCCTGTACACAATGTGCAAATAAAACCCTTCAAGAACATGGAAGTGACAAGGTACAAATGTAGGGAACAACATCGTAACATGGATTAAATAAAACACGCATTGTTAAGCATCAAGTGTAAGCAAACAGAAAATGGGGTTTTTAAAAAGTGAAAAAGCCCACGGTACGAATTATGAGTTGCTGCTGTTAGCATCAAACAAATACAGAAGTTTGGGACTTGTCTGGGATTTGTTTTAACAAATGATTGAAAATGCTACGGATTAGCGAAAAAATGTATTCCAAAAGCTAAACAAAGTGGGAATGAGACATTACGGCGTAGCCTATTTGTCGTCGCCGAGTCAGATTGCTACTTCTTCGCTCACTCTCTCTCTCTCTCTCTAGTTTAGTAGTCAAATTAATACTTCGTCGTTATAATCAAGTTTGCTCGAATAGTCCAATTTAGGAAAAGGATTAGTTGGAGGCATTATATAGTGATTTTACAAACGTAGCTTGGATGTGACACAAGGCCGAAAGTAGAGGCACCCAGTGAGGATCGAACTCACTACTCAGTCATTACACCATCTCGAGGTGGCCAAGGCATTATATAGTGATATATATATATATATATATATATATATATATATATATATATATATATATATATATATATATATATATATATATATATATATATATATATATATATATATATATACACACACATATACACACACAGATGGTGATTAACGAATAAAAATGTCATAATAGAAGTTGTATCATGAGATCTTATTGAATTCCTGAAGGGTGTTTCTCATAATTACGAAATGTAAAAGTAATATCTAAGATTAAATAACTTTACGAAGTTTTAACTTTTTTTTTTTTTTTTTTAAATACAGTGTAACCCGGATATAAGAGAGTTGTCGGGACCGGATAAGTCTCTTATATCCGGGTTTCACATTAACACTGGCTCTAATTTGGGACCAGACAAAATCTCTGTTATATCCGGTTTTCTCTTATATCCGGGTTTCTCTTATATCCGGGTTACACTGTACAACTGTATTTGTAATTTAAGTTTTTAATTTACATTATTCCATTCGTGTTTTAATAGGACCCTTAAGTCCCTAAAGGAATAAAAACTCATATTGAAAGTCGGGTGTTTTCAATGCTTTTATACTTTTTTTGCTGGGGGTTGCCTCCGGTCAAAGACAGTGACGTCGAAACAGTCTGACGCCTCAAAAGCTGTGCTGAATAGTTCAATTATTTCTCTGACGTTGAATCAGCCACGCCGAATGGGCTACGCCGAAACGTACCGAACCAAACAAAGTAGTAAGAAACAGAAAAAAAAAATACAAAGATCTGAATTTTTATGTGACATCGGCCCTCTTATATTACAGAGAATGCTAGACAGTCCTACCAACGATGAAGAGAAAACTGGAGTCAACTAAAAAAAAGTGTTTCTACAGAAGGATAATGAGAATTTTATGCACAGAGTGAGTAAGCAACGAAGAAGTTTAACGCAAATGGCAACAAACTAGTACACTCAGAATGAGAAAGCGACGACTGAAGTTTGTTGGACAGATAATGAGAAAGGAAGGCTTGGAAAACTTAACTCCCACACGTCCGTTTCTTTTGAACAGGAGTAGAGGTTACTTCCTTGCTTATTGCTTAGGTTTTGGTTTCTGGTTCCTCCTAAAGTCTTTAGCTTCTCTTCCACTTTCGGTTGTCTTTTGCATCTTGGTGGCATTGTAACCTTGCTAGGTGTCTCTTACTCTGTAACCCTCTGTCTCGAGTGTCTCTTGGACCTTGTACAGGGTGAGCATTTTAGGAGGCAACTGGCTCTCTAGCTGACTTATAATGTGTAAGTGGATAATAGAAAGTAGGTGAGAGGATTGGTAAAAGAAGAAACGCTGCTAAGGGTCACGAGGAATAGGAAACTGTGGAGAGTCATGATTGCCCACATCTGGAAGGAACAAGGCACAAAGAAGACTAAGAAGAAGTAGCTTCTTCTTTTTAATATGTACGACGCATCCCTATTCGCCCCCCCCCGTAACTAAATCGTTTCCCCTTCTTTCCTGAATAAAGTCGTTCTTGCCACGTTAAAGAGACAGGTAACATTGTACGCCGTGTACAAATAAAACCCTTCAAGGATATGGAGGTGACAAGAAACAGGTGTTGGGAACAGTATCGTTACATAGATTAAATAAAAGAGTGATTGTTTGTTACATGCGGGTCCGCAGGGGGAGGGCACAAGAATAAAAGAAATGAAATCGTATCGGCAGTCGGTGTAGTGGTTTTCCTAGTGACAGAATAAGCAAGTCGAAATAACGAACAGGAGGTACTTGCGATAAGCGGTTCGTCAGACAAGTTTATCCCAATCAGATTAGAACATACTACCAACTCGTGTTTTCAGGCGGAAATTAATTTTAAAGTCATCTGCTTACTAACGTAATGACATTCCGTGGGCGATTTATCAGAAATAAGATAACGGCAGATTATATTTTTTTTTTAAGTTGGATTTTATTTCGTTCTTCGCTGGAAGGGGGGAAAAAAAAAAATCAGAAACTCAAATATACATTTTGGTGGGGGATTGATTTTAACTAACCCATCATATTAGGTTGGTGCAAAAATAATGTCGTTTTCTCACATAGTAACATATGTGAGAAAACGACATTATTTGTGCACCAACCTAATACAATAACATTACTGTCAATAAATTTATTACCTTTGTTTCTACGACCTTAGATCGGGATATATACCGTAATTCCCCATGAATAACACGCATTTTTTTCTAAAAAAATTAAGCAAAATCAGGAGTGTGTATTATGCACAGCTACAAAAACATTTAAAAATTGCCGTGAAAAAATAAGAATTATAAAACTAAATTAGAATATTATTCTATGTTTAAAAGCATTTTTTTTAATAAGACTAAAACACGCTGGCCGTAATGAAATTAGAGAGGTACAATTTATAGGCTTTGATTACCAAACAAGGTTGCGTATTATGCACGAGTAGAAGCACAATTTCACGGGCTCGTATTATGGATGAAGGCGTATTATACATGCGGAATTACCGTAAATACAAAATTAAAACAGCCCTTGATAATGGTTAAAAGAATAACCGAAATCTTTTATACATGCCGAACTTTTTGACAGTTTCTACAGACTTTGTGACCAGAAAAGAAAACACATGTACGAACACACACATACACACATATATATTTGTATGTGTGTGTGTATATATATATATATATATATATTTGTGTTTTTGTGTGTATTTGTCTATATGATACATTTCCTTTTTGTTTTATTAACTCGCTTCTGCATGTATTTATTTATTTTTTTTATATTTTTTAAATAAGAGTAGGAATCGCCTGCCGTAATGAAATTGGAGAGGTACAATTTATAGGGTTTGATTACCAAATAATGGGTGCGCGTTATGCCTGAATAGAAGCATTTTCCCACACTTTCAGCACGATTATGTGTGCGTATTATGGATGAAGGCATATAATACATGGGGAATTACAGTAGTTGGTTTATTAGGGATTAGAATTTGTGTAGCTGTGCATAATACGCATCCCTAATTTTGCCCTTTTCTTTTTAGAAAAATGCGTATTATACACGGAGAATAACGGTACTTCCGTGCTCAATTGAGAGAAGCCTATAGTCGATGGTAGTAAGCAAAATATGCTTTCTTTTATCACGATAATTTGACATTTTATTTAAAGGAAGGGGTAAAATTTCCTAAGACATTCTTTTTTCTTTATTTTCTTTCGTGTTAGCTGTTTGGTAAATTTTTTAAAAAATGCATTACGATCGATAACGGAGTTACAAGTACAGGGAAAATACACTTATGGCAATTATTAGTTTGGTGCAAAAATAATGACGTTTTCTCACATAGTAACATATGTGAGAAAACGTCATTATTTTTGCACCAACCTAATACAAAATTGCTTAAATATGGCCATCGTATTTTGACGGTAAGGAAGAAACGAATATGGACTATAAAGTAATATGTTACAGATTTCTTTCATTCAGGCGATAATAGAATTAATTATCGAGATAAAAATCCTAGTATATTTATGAGGGGGAGAAGTAATCTAATTACAAAATTACTTAAATATGGCAGCCATGTTTTGACGGTAAGAATAAGTGACAAAATGAAGAAGTAGTAGTAGTAGTCCCTGCAAACTGTAATGTATCTTTGAAAAAACATGAAAATATAAAGACCTTGAAATCAAAATCTCCAAAATGAGCCACATAAGGACATCAACAACTCCAGCTGAATTTGGAGTCCTCGGATTGATTGGAAAAAATTCCAGCAGACTCACTTAAAGGATTCCTGGTAGCCCATGTCTTCAAGAAATACAAAATATTGTATTCACAAGTACCGCCCACACTTTATGAAGGGCGTTATCTATATAAAATATGTGGGATCTTGGGTATTTTTTCTTTTTTTGTTTTGTTTTTTCCTCAATAATACTCAGTACAAAATGCCATGATGCCATTTCTGACCTTAGGTATCGGATTACGACACGGAAATAAATGAATGTCCAAGGAAATAATAATATTAATAAATTTACCTTTATATATATTTTTTATAACTCTGCATTATACGCACCCTTAATTTTGCTTATTATTTTTTTAGAAAAAATTATACATGAGGAATTACTGTATGTCATTATTTTCATTATGTGCTATCCATTTTAGTTGTTGCTGCTGTTGGTAGTACTCAAGTGATGTAGTTTCTGTTATTTGGCACAGTTCTTTGTTTGTGAATTTGTAGCGCCAGTCCCACAATATTCAAAGTAGGATGATCTTTACAGGCTTTACTTACTCAAAGTCTTTTTTCACCATTTACCTCAGGAAGCGATTGTTTACAACTGGCAGTTTAGATATTTCTGAACGAGTATTGCGTTATACCTGACATTCACGTGAATGTCTCGATTTGAAGAGACTATTTAAGAACATGACTCCAGTTTTCAGGTTAATGTTTTAGTTTTGCACCAATTTGTGGGGTTGGGCGAACCGACTCCCTACAGGATATTTCCCCGATCACTACAAGCGTAACCTGTTCAAGGCTATGGTTAACCGTTATCTTCTACTCCTATATTTATATTTTAGCCACCCGATGCATTTCCTGTTTATACTATCACCCGTTTCACTCCCACACTGATGCAGCGGAAGTAAGGCCAAAGTTCTTTCCTCAACCGATATCCAAAAGGTACTGTTCTTTGTTTGTGCTGCTGTAGAGCCAGTCCCTAATGTTTGATGAAGGACTGCTGTTGAAAGTCTTCAAGTGATGTGGTTTCTATTATTTGGTACAGTTCTTTGGGATTCTGTAGCACCAGTCCACAAGGTTTGAAGAAGTGTTTCTGTTGAAAGTCCTCAAGGGATGTGATCTCTGTTATTTGCTACAGTTATATGTTTATGATTTTGTAGCGCCACTTCCTGAGGTTTGAAGCAGATCGGTCTTCAAAAAGGCCCACTGGCTTCACTCACTCAAAGCCATTGATCCGAGAAAGCGGCTGTAAAGAGCTGACAGTTTAGATATTTCTGAACAGGTTTCGCATTATACCTTACATCCATTTTGTGTATAACCCATTATTCAATAACATTTATATCGACAATGTTAGTCTGCTTGGGTCTTTTCGATATAGGATCAAATCATAGCTACTCAACTTTATATCCGAGAGTCTGTCAGTTAGTTACGTGCCCTGCGTAATTCACGCTTAGACGATCATATATCTTTCGATACATGACTTACGAGGCAGATTTTTTTCCCGAAGTAGGTTGTCTTTCTGCACTAGACATATAACGCTATAGAACCTGGTCTGCCCTGTTATTTACCCATAGCAGTACAGAAAGGTATGAATCCTCTTCTTCCTCTTGAAGAAGAAGAGGATTCATACCTTTCATAAGGTTATTAGCACGTAAGTGAATGTAACGCCTTTATTCACTGTGCCATGTGTCAAGGACATGGTACAGTGGATAAAAGCGTTGGTTAGATCCAGTGACAGGACCCAAAGAGTGTGAGTTCAATACCCGGTTAAGGCAATGGAGAACTTTCAGTGGGGAATTAACAGGAGATAACTGATAATTGACACCCATTAAACATGGCACATAGAACTAGAACAGTCTACCCCAGTGAGCGAAATAACGGTTCAGTTCGACATTACAAACACCTGAAGAAGGCCGGAGTGTACAACGACCTAAACGTTGTAATAAATATGGCGACAAAGATGAGCACAATAGTCCGAATAATGTAAATCGTGTATATAATACTTCATATCGGAAATATAGACAGATAATCATTTTTGTTTTGATTTTACTACTGTTAACCCTATATGATGTTTGTTTGTTTGTTTGTTTGGGTTTTAGGGCACATCAACCACTGTCGGTTATTTAATGCCAAATCCAGTTTATATATATATATATGCCAAATATATGAATTTTAAATGCCTATTTTGTATGGAATATTTTTAGCAAGCTAGCGCTTATTTGCTTGTACACTGCAAAATAATCCTAGGTATTTTTCTTTAAGTCAAGAATTTTCATTTGATAAGGTCATTTTATTTGCAAAATGGTAAAAGGTAGGATATGTTGTTTACACATCAATCTACATCTTTGATAAGAGACCAATTCTTTTTAGAAAATCCAATATAATTTTTGGTTCAGTTTTTGCAAATAATTTCTTCATGTTCTTGATTGATTGATCAATTGTTTTGTTTAGCGGCATCTCAAACTTAGTGGTCACTTTATGCCGAAAATGATTTTGAGTGACTTTAAAAGTCAAAAACGTATAACTGGCAACATTATGGTTTTTAAAAAAACGGATAACTGGCAACATTATGGTTTCAAAAAAAAGTATAGCTGGCAACATTATGGTTTAAAAAAAAAACGTATAGCTGGCAACATTATGGTTTAAAAAAAAACGTATAGCTGGCAACATTATGGTTTCAAAAAAAAAACGTATAGCTGGCAACATTATGGTTTCAAAGAAAACGTACAGCTTGCAACCTTATGGTTTAAAAAAAAAAACGTACAGCTGGCAACATTATGGTTTCAAAAACGTACAGCTGGCAACATTATGGTTTCAAAAACGTATAGCTGGCAACATTATGGTTTCAAAAACGTATAGCTGACAACATTATTTTTCCGAAAACATTATCTGAGGCCTTGCTGTTGGATATAGTTTATCGCCATACCCAGGACGCGGATGTAGTTTAACGTCATACCCAGGACGTTAACCCTATATGAGGCTCAAGTGTCACACAAGGTAGAGTTTTACTGAAGGTGGTTGATGTGAAAGGGCTAAGAATAAGGGGCACAGTTTATGCGGATATGTGGGAAATCACTTTTAATCCTAGACACGAAGAGGTTAAGAGTGTAGTGGTTTGGAAAGCATCCTCGTGAGATACTGATCAACAAAGCAACAGTTCTTAGAAGAAGCTATCCCACTTGAACTTACTCCTGACTAAAGGAATACAAGGGGAATGAGGGTGATTCGCCTAAATGACGCGGCGTAGGTAGCCCTTAACGGGGTTGGTTTAAAGTTCAGGTAACTATAGAAGTTCGTTTTAATCATTTTTAATGGAAATAGCGATAGCAAAGATTCATCTGTTGGATTGTTGGATTGATTTTATTTTTTACGATTTTTACCTTTCTTAAGCCATTGTTAATTACACCAACCGCTCATCATAACAGTTGGTTGTAGTCAGTTTCTTCCAGCTTGGAATAAATTTCCTCAATTCGTTTCTTTGCCTTTAGTCAACCAATCCAACACACGTGTCTTCTGTTCGCTACCATGATCGCACTGTTCTGTCGTCTCGTCAAGCACTTTTTGTAGCTTGAGTGACAGGTCAAATTTGCATAGGTACAATATAAGAGTCTCGCGAAATTGCAACCCCACTTTGTTTTTGGAATACATCAAACACGAGACACGTTCGAATCCGTTTTCTACCAGGAGGTAAGACATTTTCTCTGATGTTCACAGTCAACTATCTATTAGGTTGGTGCAAAAATAATGACGTAATAATGTCGTTTTTTGACGTATTTTTAACGTCAAAAAACGACATTATTACGTCATTATTTTTGCACCAACCTAATAGATACTGACCCGTCTTTGGTTTGCTTAACTGTAAGGTGGAGGTGAGTTCATCACGGAAAATGTCGCAGAGATGCTTTTGGAATCTCCGAGTATCATGATTGGAAATGGATGATGTAACAACGCCAACTCGGATATGGAAGCTCTACTATATCTTTCTGTTCTGATCTTGCTTTTTTTTCTGTAGTACTGCAGGTGTGAGATACTGGTCTCGTACAGGTACCCGACCATTTTCTATAGTGATGGATCGTATATACGAGTTACACTTGAGATTTTAGGGTGGAGCTTAAATCCCAATAGGCGTTCTCGGTAAAGGTAATTCATGGACCCATCAGTGATGATAGGACGTTAAAAATTTGTTTTCTGCTAAATTTATTGATTTTTTACGGCCTACAACTCATTACATGCTATTTAAAGCCGGAATATATTTTTGGATTGTAATAATTTTAGAGTGTTAATCATGATTTTCAAATAGAAATAAAATAATCTATTTGATCCATAGCTGGCGGGAGAAGAAATAGATGCACACATTTACCAAGGGAATTAGCGTGCAAGTGAATATAATGAACTCGATCCCCGCATCCAAGATTACAGCACCTGGAATTCTTAAGACGTCACATATCTATATAGTGACAAGGCTTGACATTGCTTAACGTTAGTGATCCGGGGAAGAACCGGTGTCTCAACGTACAGTGAATGTTAGACGGTCTCCTCAAAGGTGAAGGAGAGACTCGAGGCGAAGGAGATGTGATTCTGCAGAAGGATGCTGAGGATATCATGGACCGAGCGTGTGAGCAGTGATAATGTTTTAGAGAGGATGCGTACAAGGAGGGGCTTATGCTTAACACCAGGAAAAAGCAGCTGAAGTTTCTGGGACACGTAGTGAGAAAGGTGGGAGGGCTGGAGAATCTGATACTCTCAGGTCGTCCCTTCCAAACCGCACTGTCCTTTGCTAACTCACAGAAACATGTTTTTCAAGCTTTTCAATATTTTTTGGAATTAACGCTGTGTTCCTAAACAATTCTAACCTTTCTACCCGAGAAAGACAAGAGAAAGCAATGCATGTCATAGCTGGTAGGCTTGCGCAAGTGGATGACAGAACGTTGTCTGAGGGAGGTGGCAGAAGGATGAAACTTACTGAGAGCCACAAGGGATAGGGCGAAGTGGAGATCCATGATCGCCTACGCCCTGAACAGACACGGCACATAAAAAGAAAGAAAGAGACCTTGAGACACTGAATTCAATCTGCCAGTTTTTTCGCAATTGTGTTGTTAAAGCTAGGTCAACTTCCATCTCTATTGTATCATCTGCCTAGATATTTGCAATACATCTTCAGCAGATCATTAATGTAAATCAGGAAGTAAATTGAACCGAGAAGGGAAGCTTGTGGGACTCCTGTATTTGGGCTTCAAAGAACTGACCGTTAAAAAACTACCTTCATAGGCTTACCTGTTAGAAAGGACTTGACAATTCATTGATTCCCTAGCTAGAGAGCTTGTATAGGAAACTCAAATGCCACACCTTGTCAATCGACTCCGAACGCAACATCCCAGGAGTCTGTATCCAAATTTACCTGTCCCTTCCGTATTTTCGATGCGTATAAAATTTGACGAGGCGTGAGCGAATATTAATACTTTGAGCCCTGACCACCGCTTTATCAGTGGTAGAGAAAAATAACGTAATGTCTAGTCACCAGTTAAACAGTGGTAGAGAAAAATCACTTAATGACTAACTACCGGTTGAACGGGAGGTAAACACTTATGACTATTAGCTTGATGCAAAAATAATGTCGTTTTCTCACATATGTTACTTTTATATATGATTTCTGAATTAATTCATTGATATATATATAGCCATGTTATATATCAGTTTGAAGCGCGTTTTTCGCTCTATCGAATCGTGCTATTCGTTACCGTTCTCAATCTCTTCATTCATTTCTTTGCAGGCTTTTCGACAACATGGACAAAATTCAAATCCGCACGATTTTCTTGTTCCAGTTCAAACTAGGCCGAAAAGCTGCCGAGACAGCTCGTGATATCAATGATGCGTTTGGCCCAGGAACCACTAACGAACGTGTGGCACAACGGTGGTTCAAGAAATTTCGCAATGGTGACGAGAGCCTCGAAGATGAAGACGGTCGCGGCCGGCCGACTGCGGTTGATAACGAACATTTGAAAGCCTTAATTGAAGCCGATCCTCGCAAAACCACACGAGAAGTTGCTGTAGAACTCGAGGTCGACCACTCAACAGTTGTTCGCCATTTAAAGCAAATAGGGAAGTCAAAAAAGTTGGATAAATTATTTTTGCACCAACATAATATTTTTATATCTACCGTAAAATATTACATATCAATTATTTGCGAATTTTGACTCATGAGCTCAGGTAGAAAAGCTAAAATTGTTCAGGAACGCAGTGTTAATTCCCCCCAAAATTGAAAAGCTTGAAAAACATGTTGCACTTTAGTGAGTTAGCAAATGGCAGTGCGGTTTGGAAGGGACGAATAAAAGTAAACTGTCGAAATAGTTCTCATGGCGGTAATAAGGAGATAAATCATGGCAAAAGGAAAAAAAATGGCGAGACGTGAGCAAATATTAATTCCGAAAATTCAGCCAAGGAAAAAAAAAAAATATTGGGGAATCCCTGTCTTCAAAAAACCTAAATCAAAGAAGAACTTTATGTTAATACCGGGGATAGACATTACAGTCAGTTATGTGCCATGCTTGATACACGCTTAGGCGATCGTGTATCTTTCGAGGCATATATTTTTTTCTGCAGTAGGTTGCCTTTTCTTTCTGCAGAAGACCAGTTGCCATCCAAGGCTATAGAACTCGGTCATAAATATGAAACACTTCCGTGTGTGATCCTTGCGCAGGTACCATGCTAATCTTCTCCGTATCGTTTCCAATTTTAATATATGTACTGCCGAAGCGATTATACAAGCTTTAAAAAAAAAGAGTAAAATTTATGGAAATGATTTTGTCTTCAATATCAAATGAACGCTTTATATCCATAAACATTAGGCAAGGATCATAAATACGTTTAGCACGAAGATCGAAAGATCCAGCAATAAAATTCCATCGTTACCCGAAAATAAACATTGAAAAGCTTGGAAATGATGCTGCTCTTTTGTAAGTTAGCAAAGGACAGAGCTATTTGGAAGGGACAGATAAAAGTTATTTACAAAGTAACCGAAGATGAGAAATCACTGATTCGCGGTGTGCCTTCAATATCGAATCAGCTCTCATGACGTTAATGAGGAGATAAATCATGGGAAAAAGGAAAAAATAGCAGAAAAGGAAAAAATAATAAAAAGATGTCAATTAATTAAATTGTTTTAATTAAAATTTAAAATAAAAATGCTAAAAATACGAATAAATAAACCGCCATCTTAAAAAACTGAGAAAAAAAAAAGAGAAGTCTCCCTGAGAAGGAATCATAATTTATTCGAGTAAAACAAACATTACTTTCACTAAACTTCTTCTTCTTTTAGTGGAGAGCCATGATCGCCTACGTCATGAATCGACACGGCACTGTCCCTTCATGACGTAGGCGATCATCACTCTCCATTTATCCCTATCCCTTGGAGCTTTCAATAAATTTTGTCCCTTTCCTATCACTTCTACACCCTGTTCTATCATCCACTTGCCCGCTAGATATGTCACGCGTTGCTTCCCTTGTCTCTTTTTCGCTCTTTTCAGATTTTACAAGCCTTCATTTCTCGTTATGTGTCCCAGAAATTTCAGCTAAATCTTCTTGCTGTTAACTATAAGCTTCCTCTTTGTGTGCATCGTCTCCCAAACCTCATGGCTGCTTACACGCTCTGCCCATGAAACCTAATAAATCGTGAAAACTTAATCGTAATATATAGTATACCTCTAGACAGAGGGGCTTTTGCTGGTGTTCCATGTCTCGCTTCTAGGCAGGAGGATTGATTCTTGTGTAGACAGGCAGATACGTATTAGAGGTTAACGAAGCGAGAGGTTTTTCTCTCTTCAGTGTCCTTAAATGAGTTAGACATCCAAGCGTCGAGATATTTTGAGTGTTGATCTATTTCAATTAGCGTTCCGTCTCAGGTACACATTTAGTCATCTGCTTCCTGGTGGAATCGGAGTATGTATATCCGTCTTCTTTACATCGAGGTGTAAACCAAACTTGCCTGTACAATAGTCTAGAGTTTCTAGGAAAATAACATTTGGGATTAAATTGTTGAATCGTTTATTCTGTGGCATATTAATAGCCGGATAATAGTAATTTTGACTCACGGGAAACAGAAATAACAATATTTTAGTAATAATAAAAAAAAAAAAATAGACTAGATATTCTTAGAGATGGATAGCGGAACGAGAATAATTGAGCCTCGAATATTAAATAAATTATCCGAATCAACAGGCAAATGAAGAAGGCCGGAGTATACAGCAACCGAAATGTTGTGAGGGTGTCAACAAAGATGAGGATGTTAGTTTCCTCATCCCAGTAATTCATATGGAAAATCTTCAGTATTGTCTTTCACAGGTAAAACACGGTACATAAAAAAATGTATAATGGAAAAAGTAAAATTTCCTAAAAGATTTTGTCTTTTAAAACCCGACATATTTTTTTTTTATCAATAATAAATAAAAAGCGCGTTCTTTAGTTTACCTATCCATTGTATATAAAATGCCGTTCGTGACATTCGTGACAGTATAGCATCCCTCTATCCTCTTGCAGAAGGTTTTTGTCGGTGGTTTATGCTACAATTCCAGATAGAAGAATTGACTCTACTGTAGCCAAGAAGAAGGGTATCTTGATTTGGTGGCTGATTTTTCATTTCCCAATTTTCTACAGTTTATTGGCGACTGTCCAAGGGAGAGTTTTTTCCTTAGACATTCAGGCGCCCAAGTATTTTAATTCTGGAACGATTTCAATTGGCGTTACGTGTTTCATGTTTCAATAGGGGTATCACACATTTCTTCGTATTCTTTGCAGATGTAACACAACCTTGGCCTTTTCACACTCAACTCGGGAAGATCATTTCATGTACTTGGTTTATTATTTTTGTAATCAGGGCGATATCAGCAACTGGGCGAAATGCACATTCTGTTAAACAAAATGCGACCGTTACTGGGTAGTCAACGGCGGATTTATTTTGAATCCAATTATTTTGGCTCACGGCCACATCACATTGTAACACTAGTTCCCGTACCATTACCAAAGTTAAGCAACGTCGAACCTTGTCAGTACCTAGATGAGTGACCGCTTGGGTAAACGCTTGTAAGCTTACGGGTGGAATAAGCTATAAGGTTGCGAGTGGTGTAATGGATAATGGCTCGGAGTTGTTAATGGGAAAGCCGAGTTCCAATTCCCGCTGAGTTCATTATATTCACTTACACGGAAATACCTTTGAGAAAGGTATGAATCCCCCTTTTGTACCCCAGCTATGGGTTAATTATTAAGACGTGTATAACTAAATCATTAATATCTCAAAAAATAAATCTTACAATCAAAATATTTTCTGGTTTCACATAACTTGAAATAAGCCGTAAAAAACTATTCAATCAAATCAAATTAAATAAGATGTTATTTTTAGTTGATACCCGTGTTTGAAATAGACGTCCTGTTTCTTATATGAAACATTGTATTCCAATTTTCTTTTCCGGCTAACATATGATCAGCCAAAATAACAACAAAAAATGCAAAGAGTTATTGAATATTTGTGGTCCTTTTAAATGGTTCCTCGTACATATCGACGTCAAATTTCGCTACCCCTGCCCACATTGTCTGACGTTAACCGCTAAATCTACGATAGTCCATCATCTCACCCAAAGGATGAATACCAAGGACTCTGATAAGAAGAAAGTCATCATACCATACCTCCAGTTTCTACCTCTGTAAATTGGTTTCTGATAGTCGTTCTACACTCAAATGGCTCTAGAAGAAACAAGTACTTAATAGTTTTCAGATGTCGAAGCCTTCGGGGGTTTCTAAGGCGGGATTCTTTTTTTTCGGAGGTCAGGTTGAGACGACGATTGACCCAAAATGATGGGGAGTTTGTTGGGTCGACAGCCAGATACACTGTAGATAAGAAAAATAAAAAGGTCGTAAATAACTTTCAGTGAGAAGGATCTCATTAAGTTTCCTTGGTTTGGGGTCAAAACTTTTTGAGTGTCTCACTGGATTTCTACTTTGTTTCTCTCTGTGATATTTGAGGCGGTTTTAATGTTGTCGAAGTAGTATAATTTATATAATGTATTATTTATATTGTTGGCAGCAATGTCTGTGACATGAGCGAAATGAAGAGTCATTAGAGAAAGAAAGCGAACAACAAATTAAAAGAGCAGCATTTTTTAAATCATTTAATCCCTAGAAAGGCAATAAAGCCACTAAAATCAAGTGAGAGAATATGAGAAAAAGAAAACTTTATTAAGGAGAAGGGAAAAAAAAGAGATTTCCTGTGGCATATATAGAGCCACGGCCGCAACACGTTGCTGCTAATCTGCTTTGAATATTTTCAGGGTCGTCATTTCACCCCAAGGAAGGCGATAAAGCCTTGAAGATTCAAGGGGTTTAACTGGGAGAGAATATAAAATACGACAAAATACAACCTTTACTGGGTAGTCGACGATGGATTTATTTTTAATCTAGTTATTTTGGATCTCGTACCATCCCTAAAGTAAAGCAACGTCGAACCTGTCAGTACCCAGATGAGTAACCGTTTGTATGCTTACGGGTTGAATACGCTATAAGGTTGAATAAAAATAATAAGGAGAGATAAGAATAAAAGAATTCAGAAGGCAGAAGATAAAGATTGATATTGTGTTTAAAGATTTGAAGATCAGTTGACTAGGAAGCAAGAAGCCGGAATGGAGTTTCACAAGCGGGAAGTGCGAGAGAAGAAACTCTTAGTATAGAACTTACGGTTATATCTAGCTATTTCAACTTTGATGGCCGGCAATCTAATAATACGCTTAAATTCACATGCCAAATACGAAATGTCATAGAAAATATTCAAATATTTATAGAAAAGGTACAGAGAACTTACGTTACATCGTTTGGAAAGAAATCGAAGACGAGTTGTCTGGTCAAGAATATTAAAATTGCAGATTCTGCTTTGAATTTTATCAATAATTTCTAAAGACACAGCAAATTCGCCAGAGCATATGTGAATGCAATATTCGATGAATGGAAGATTCTGGAGATTGAGATTAGCCATGAAACGCCGTTTGATATTGACCACGGTGTCCAATTTTACATGGTATCTCTGCATCGCCGGTGTGGCGCACTTCGAGGAAGAGAGACGAGAAAGGCTCGAGGAGAGGCAATGTCAGTGTCATCTGGAACCTGCCAATTCATCACCGGGCACATTTCCCTGCCACTTGTGCCCGAGAACTAGTCGTTCGCGGATCGAGCTGCTATCTCATTTAGCAGCCCACAGAAGACGAACGGAGATGGAAGGACAGCGGAGAGGAGACGAGAGAAGCAATGTTTATATATGATAAAAATAATTTATGCTAAATTTATGGTTTAAAATGCTCAATGTCAGTGTCATGCATATGGCTTGATGATGATTACGCGTTGTTTCTTTTTGATTTTGCCGATTGCACGTTATAGTAGGGTCAGTTGGGAACCATCTCTGAGATAATTACACAATTCACTCCACTAGAAATTTGGAAACGGTAAGCTGTACTACTTGGCATTCGCGTCGAAAGCTACAATACGAACATTTCAAAGTGCTTGGGTGTCAATCTGAGGACAGTGCAGGATCCAGAAAGAGCTGGGTGTTGATTACAAAGAGTGATTACCAGGGATAGAGAATTTATGCCTCCATAGCGATTTACACCTAGTTTTCTACGGACCTTTTACTATCTATCTATCTATCTATCTATCTATCTATCTATCGTAACTGATTATCTATCCATTGCAATTCATTATCTGTCTATCTATCTTACTCTGTTTTTTTAAATATCTGTTTCTTCATTTCTATCTATCTATCTATCTATCTATCTATCTATCTATCTATCTATCTATCTATCTATTGCAATTCATTATCTATCCATCCGTTGCAATTGTCTATCTTAGTCTGTTCTTTAATATCTATTTTTCTTCCTTTTTTCTATCTATCCTTCCGAAACCCGACACACAGGTATTATATTATAATATTATGTACCTTTTACACTGAAAATTTAATTATATAATATTGGAATTATGGATTTAATACTAACCCTTGAATTAAATGTATTGTCAACGAATGATTTGATGTAGAATATATATATATATATATATATATATATATATATATATATATATATATTTCTGGTTTAAAAGAAACTGATTTATTTTTCGTCTGCTGGCTTCAGATTATATTAATGTTTTTAGAGAGTGTGTGAGAGAATGGAAGAATTCATTCAAAAACGCCAAAGCCACATCGATGGCCATATATATATATATATATATATATATATATATATATATATATATATATATATATATTTTTTTTTTTTTTTTTTTTTCAAATATTGCTGGAAATTTTGCTGTCAGCTTTGGCCAACGTCTGTTTCTGCCAGAGGCAAGAGGAAATGAAATCATGGGCGCTGGTAGTGGTGGTGGGGGAGGGCACGAACTGAGTGAAAATGAATCGTAGGTGTGTGCCGAATTTTTGCTGAAAAAATCCAGCTTTTTTCCTTTCTTGTTTACTTACATACGTGCGTCATTGTGTGTCTTTGTGTGTTTGTGGTTGCAAATATTTCGGCTTTGCCATCAGCACATTGGAAAAATGACGATCGATCTGAAATTTCCACCGACACAGTGAGTTTAGTGAAAATTAAACGACCAGCAGATCTATGCCTACATTAAAACAGACACGAAACTTGCGTGACACATTAAAAAAACATGAATCATACATGAAATATGCATGAAAATACATGAAACATACATGAAAATACATGAATCCTACATGAAACATACATGAAAATACATGAAACATACATGAAAATACATGAATCATACATGAAACTTGCATGATTCATACATGAAACATGCATGATTCATACATGAAACATACATGAAAATACATGAAACATACACGAAAATACATGAAACATACATGAAAATACATGAATCATACATGAAACATACATGAAAATATATGAATCATACATGAAACATGAAACTTGCATGAATCATACATGAAACATAAAAATACATGAAACTTACATGAAACCTGTATGAAACATGAATCAAATATGAAACATATATGAAACATAATTGAAAGATACATGAAATTTACATGCTTGGGGTGAAATGGGGAGAAATGAAAATACAGGGTTTAACTTTCATGCCTGCAATAAAACCGTGTCTCAAAAGTTATTCCCTTGACACCGTTATTATTATATACACTTTTGACTCCTCTGGTAATGTTTATTTACAAGATCATAAAAATATGCAAACCAAGAACAATGCGATATTTATTATTCAACTTTTCTAAAGATTTATTATTTATTATTTTACTAGGAAATAGATTTGAAGAGAAATTGTTTTATTCAAAAATTTATTAAAACAATGACAAAATATGTAAACAAG
Organism: Acanthosepion lycidas; assembly: GCA_963932145.1. Taxonomy (NCBI): domain Eukaryota; kingdom Metazoa; phylum Mollusca; class Cephalopoda; order Sepiida; family Sepiidae; genus Acanthosepion; species Acanthosepion lycidas. Next base: position 26,886,555 of record OZ010604.1, on the reverse strand, counting down.
CTACAATGAAATATTAACGGTAAAAATTACAGACATTCTGTAATTATACTCTACCTAAAGTGACTCTTTAGCCTTGTACAGAGTGAATAACATTGTAAAAAATGCATTTCGTCGATATTTAATGATTCAAAACAGAATTCCATGCGAGATACTTTCATTATTATATATTTTTTAATCGTTATCACTACATGCAAGAGAGTAAAGCCACTAAGACGCAAGAGTTTACTGAGTGTGCAAGAACAGAAACATTAGGAATGAACTGGAAGAGAAAAGATTAATCAAGGGGACAGTAGATAGCGATTGACATTGTATTTGAATTTATGCAGATTAACGTAGGCTGGAGACCATGGAGCCAGAAAGGAGTTCCACAAGCTTTCTTAGCAGCTGTCCTAACAATGGATTCAATAAAGTCTTTCCACTTCAGCTGAGAATGTTAGCCCGAGAAGGAGTCAATTTCTTGGAGGATAGCATCAGTCATACTAATGGAAGGCGGACTGGAGTCTCTCAAATGATTAATGAAGAGAAGTTTGGTTTTGGAGGCGTTTAAATTGACAAGCCATCTTTTGCCCCAGTTAACGACGGCCTTGGCGTCGTTTTGGAACCAGCTGCCATTTTGACCCTTTTCTGACTGATCAGCCTTACTAACGAGGCAGGAGTAATGGTAGTGTAGTCAGCGTAGATGCCAAGTGGAGAGTTGATGTCATCTGGAAGTTCGTTAATGATAATTGAATTGTTCGGTACATTATTTACATTATTCGGACTATTGTCCTCATCTTTGTCGCCATATTTATCACAATGTTTCGGCCGTTGTACGCTCCGGTCTTCTTCAGGTGGTTGGAATTTATTTCGCTCACTGTGGTAGACTGTTATAGTTCCAGATGCTATGTTTGATGGATGTCAGTTATCAGTTAACTCCTGCTAATTTCCCTCTGAAAGTTCTCCACTGCCTTAACCGGGTATTGAACTCACACTATTTGGAGCGTACAACGGCCGAAACGTTGTGATAAATATGGCGACAAAGATGAGGACAATAGTCCGAATAATGTAAATAATGTACATAATACCTCATCTCAAAAATATAGACAGACTCTGAATTGTTCGGATAATCTTTGTGATCGTCACTAGAATAATATATCAGTAGCTTAAGTTTCTATTAACTTATGACAAAATACTCTTTGAAAATGTATGAGCCCATCTCCTCACACCCTAATTATGGATTTAACAGCAGAGCATATTGTGTTCTCTATATTTTGTTGGCAAACAATGTAGGAGAAATAAAGTTCTGAATTCAAAATCCACACCACATAATCTACATTAGTAGGCCATTTGTTTTCACACTGCACGCAGTGTTGTCCAAAATTCTGCTCTCTTAATTTCTCCAACTGCAGGATATCTACCAACCGCTCTGCGCGGCTAGATATGGCACAAGGCCCAACCTAATGTGAGGTATCCGAGACCGTAGGCTCGGCCAAAAATTCCCCGTGTGCCTCATATAAAACGGGGTCGGATAGCTGTTTCCCGAGAGGAGACTCTGTCCTTCGACATAACCTCGTCTGGGGATCGTCTCTATCCGGAGATAGAGAGTTTGACCAGCACAGCTGGAGACGAATCTGCAACTGCAGACCAACATACAGTATTTACTACTGTATTTATGTGAATGGGGACATACACATTATCGCCCGTAGATATATTACAAGAGTTCGCAAAACATTGACTAATTTCCAGTTGATTCGAACTTTATAAAATGGTAAATAATAATGATTTCCTTATAGTTGGTCCGCATATTTTAATAATTTAGTAAATATTTTTTTTAAATTTATGAATAAAAATTTGCCTTCATATTTCTTCATAAATTGGTAAATGGAAAATTGCATTTTCTTCAATTGTATTAATTTTTAGAATGTTGCAATTATAAAATTATTTTCGCAAATAAAAAATCTGTGTTTGTTATTTTTGTTATAAATTCTTAAGAATTAAAAATAATGTATAAATTCAATTTCCTAATATGCTTAGGTTTTACTACAATTCTAATCATCGCTTTTTAAAATAGTAAATATTGCCGAGGTGTGATTGTTGTTAAAATAATAGCAGTGTCAATGAAGAAATCATCCTTTGATATTTTTTTTTCAAGCAGGAAGGTCCAAACTATCAACCTTTCCCTATTTCTAAGATAGATGATTAAGCGTATGGTCTTCTGTAGTAAAAATGGCTGCGGAATATTCTACGAAAAATTACCTTGAATCTTTTTGGTTGCCTTATGATCAACCATATCTAACGCGGCCCACTGGTCAGAAAGGTTACCGATGCCTGGCCTAGAGTCAAACCAACCTATCGTCTTCACGGAGGAATATTCAACAAAAAATTACCTTGC
>OZ010604.1:26849184-26879184 GCA_963932145.1 Acanthosepion lycidas | reverse complement strand
CGAAGGCAGAGAGTTCAACCGATCAGCCGGTCGCCCGACTTCGGACTGCTTCCTCTTGAGGCGCAGTATTTATTACGTATGGCATAGTCCATTATGTTATTATGGGTAAGGTCCCATAACACAATCAATCTAGGTAAATGAAAACCCTGATTTAAAAAAAAAAAAAACAATTTTTTGAAACAAAGTAGCTCTCACTCAGAGCAGCGGTTCCAGCAGGATAGTGGCCCTTTTCACACTGCTAATGTTACCATGGCATTTGATTTTGACCTTTAAGGTCAGATACAGGAAAACAAAGGAAGTCGTTTTTGATTAGCTAAAGCTAGCGTGGTAATGAGAAATATGGAAAGGGATTTCAGTAATTTATTTTTACACATCGAAGAATGTTATTTTTTGTCTGGGATACTGCACCCCAGTGGGAGTGAGAGAGCAACCCCACTGGCTAGATGTACCCGTCGACGTGATTAATAAACTAGTAAGATTTAATATTTCCTTTAATTAATACCTCTTTCATATCAGGACTCCCAAAACATTTCGCTATCCGACCGGAAGATGACAGAGGGAAGATATACAACAGTGCATTAATTGAGACCGTCGCCCAAGAGAACCCCCGAAGGAGGAGGAGGATACGGCACAATTAACATGAAAGTATTTATTTAAAAAAAAATAGGCACAGAGAGGAAACATTATGGCAGCGGGTAAGTGACTAAATTCAAGCTGCCAGATCAGGACCAATAATATTGCTGATACTTCTTTGGAGCTTATGAAGGAGCTCAAGATAAATAACAGGAGCACCGGACCATATATGGCAGCAATATTCTAAGCAAGGTCGAATGGTAGACTTATAGATATATAAGAAAAAATGTCTCTCACGACAGATTAAACCGACTTTCTTAGCACCTGACCTAGCAATGGTTTCAATATAGTTTCTTTTTTTTTCCCCACTTCATGTCAGCTGTTTTTTGTGTCCTTTTTTACATTGCGTCTGTTTTTTGATAAACAGTTGTATTAGAGATTAGAAAAGATAAGAAGAGGAAAATAAATAAATAAATAAAATCTTGCTACTCGTCTGTCTACAGGACGAGATTACTAATTAAATAAAATAAGTATGTGCTTTGGATGTAAGAGGATTATGCTATGAAAAGAGAAGGCAGAAGTGGTTTAGTGACCAAAGAATATTTGTGATAAAATATCTCATTTCTTGCCTGACACTTCGAAATGCGGGGGCGATGTAGACAAATACAGAATTTCATCTGAGCCGATCATCGGATAAAAGAAATGAAGAGGAAAGACAGAGACGCTGTTCTTGTTTTTAATTTGAATCTTTGAATTCAGTTTTTTTTTAAATCTGTTATTTAATTGAATTTTTAATTTTTTACGCCATCTGTTCTTAGATATTTTTAAATTAACTTTTTTGGTTCATTTTTGCAACTCAATTCAATTTATGTTTTTAAATCAGTATTTTTATACAATTTTTTATTTAATTTTAAAAATTCAATTTTAATTCAATCACTTCAATTTTTTAATTCATTTTTTTATTCAGATGTCTTTATTTTTTTAATTTAATTATTTAAATATTTCTTAATTTAATTATTTACGCAATTTCTACTTAAATACTTGATTTTTATTTTTGATTCAATTTAATGCAATTTTTAAATTCTATTCTGTAATTCAGATTTTAATTCAAATTTTAAATCAATGTTTAATTTAGATTTTTAATAGGTTTATAATTGTTACTTAATTTATTTTTAATTTTATTTTCATTTATGTTTAGTATAGTTTTTAATTTCGTTTTATTTTTCACTCTGTAATTTAATTTTATATTAAAACAAAATTGTATTAATTTTAACTCAATTTTTCAAATTCAGTTTTCAATTCAGTTCTTAAGAATACACGTGGGAAACAATAATGAAAAAACTCCAAGAGTATAATTTAAATTCGTTCTGATGAAAACAAATGAATGAAACGTTATATTAAACACTTGTGGTGTAGTAAACAAGGATAGACTGAGAATGGAACCGCTGTCCGATTAATGACGAAAAGACGGTTTGATTACTTACTGTTCATAGTTTGTGAAACATCACTGATGATACCAAATTAGACTCTAAGCTCAGTGTCCATCAGAGAATCTAGGTAGACCATTGGATTGATCTAAGAGATGATCTTCTAAGCACATAGCAATTGAATTGTAATTTATTTAAATCTACTCACTCAAAGCGAGGAGAAAACACCACTAAGATACAAGAGAAGTATAGAGTTGAAGTAGAATTTAAAAGGAGCCAGAATCCCAATAATTTAGTGAGGAGAAAAGACAATAAAAGAACAGGTTTCAGGAAGACAGAAGATGGCGATAATGCCCCTAAGACGCAAGGGGTTACTGGGAGTGAAATAGAATGAGAAGAATTTAGTGAGGAGAAAGGACAATGAAAGAACAGATTTCAGGAAGACAGAAGATGGCGATAATGCCACTAAGACGCAAGGGGTTACTGGGAGTGAAAGAGAAGAATTTAGTGAGGAGAAAGGAAAAATGAAAGAACAGATTTCAAGAAGACAGAAGATGGCGATAATGCCACTAAGACGCAAGGGGTTACTGGGAGTGAAAGAGAAGAATTTAGTGAGGAGAAAGGAAAATGAAAGAACAGATTTCAGGAAGACAGAAGATGGCGATAATGCCACTAAGACGCAAGGGGTTACTGGAAGTGAAAGAGAACGAGAAGAATTTAGTAAGGAGAAAAGAACAGATTTCCGGAAGACAGAAGATGAGGAAAATGCCACTAAGACGCAAGGGGTTACTGGGAGTGAAAGAGAATGAGAAGAATTTAGTGAGGAGAAAGGACAATAAAATAACAGGTTTCAGGAAGACGAAAGATGAAAATTGACATAAAGAAGAAACTAGAATCATCCAGAGGTAAGAATTGCAAGAAAAAAAATTAGAATAGGACTTACAGTGGCATTTATTTCCTCGGTAAATCTAGTAGTAAGCTTAAATACACAGAGTAGGGGCATAATGGAAGAAAGATAATTAGAACAACTCTTAGGAAATCATTTATAGAACAGACAGAGGGAAGCCATGTTTTGATATATATATATATATATATATATATATATATATATATATATATATATATATATATATATATATATGTATGTATGTATGTATATGTATATAATTCTTACCTTTAAGAATGGACCGGTCTATTTAAGTAGCGTCTCTTAGTTTCACAGCAAGAAAGACATATGAAAAATTCCATAAGGAATTTTCGAAGAATTTGCTGTCAAGGAATATCGATGGGTTGCCATTTGGGAAAAGAGGAATAAAATAGCATTTTCCTTTGGCCGTTTCATTGTACTATTTAGTTTTCTCTCAACGGCTGGCATCTGACAAGTGTCGATGGCATTCTTTCTGGTGAAGAAGAATTGCGAGAAGGGCACGTTCTGCCCACTGCCAGGGTCATCATGACTGAATAACCGTCTGTTTACACGGCACTTAGATGGGACCAATAGATAAATAGATTTGAATCGGGCAAGAGAGACGAACAGAGAGTAATTGAAACAGAGAGATATGAATGAAAAGATTCGGAGAGATGGGCAAACTCAGAGGACCTGACTGGGCTGAAGGACAGATATTAAAAAAAGACTGAAGCAGAGGGACAGATAGATAGATAGATAGATAGATAGATAGATAGATAGCAATAGACAGTGATATATATGAACAGACTGAAAGAGATAGATCGATAGATAGATATGAATACACTGAATGGCATAGATAGATAGATAGATAGACAGACAGATAGATAGATAGATAGATAGATAGATAGATAGATAGATAGATAGATAGATAGATAGATATGAATAGACTGAAAGAGATAGATAGATAGTAATAGACAATGATAGATATAAACAGACTGAAAGTGATAGATCGATATATAGATATGAATACACTGAATGGCATAGATAGATAGATAGAGAGAGAGAGAAAGAGAGAGAGATAGATATGAATAGACTGAAAGAGATAGATAGATAGTAATAGACAAAGATAGATATGAACAGACTGAAAGAGATAGATCGATATATAGATATGAATACACTGAATGACATAGATAGATAGATAGATAGATAGATAGATAGGAATAGACAGTGATAGATATGAACACTCTGAAAGAGATAGATAGATAGATAGATAGATAGATAGATAGATAGATAGATAGATAGATATTTACAGACTGTGACAGATAGATATTTATTTAATCTACGGTGTTAGACTGTTCTTGTTTCCATGTCTAGTTCTTATATTAGGGATCTAATTCATGACCAATATGTTACCAAATTCACCAAACACTGCTTTAATTCACCAGGCTATTTTCCCGTAGTACAATTTGCTGTAGCGGCCTTGGAGACTTAGTGTTAAACTGCCTGTTGATTAGTGCTGCTCTTTTTCACATTTTTGACTGATTCTGCTGCTACCGGTGATGTTTGGTTTCTGCTTCATTATTAGCAGACTCCATCCCGTATTTTTTCCATGCTATGCCTATTAAGGGGGTCCTTCTAGCCTTGCATATGCGCTCATTCAAACGTTTAAGTCTCCAATCTTCTTCCTCGTTTGGTATTTTCATACACACACGCATACGCAAACACACACACGAATATATGTATCTCTGTGTGTATGTTACACTCAGTATATATATATATATATATATATATATATATATATATATATATATATATATATATATATATATACTGAATGTAACAGCAAAATTTTCCAAATCATGTATAATCAAAATTTACCGCATTGTTTGATTAAGTTCTGACACTTTGTATCTTAGAATTGATCAAAAATATCTTACTGGAATTTTCAGACGTTGTTTTTAGAACCTTGTTGGTCTCTACTTTGAACAAAATGAATGTATAATTACTCTCTTAGCTTATAAGATGTATCGTGATGAAATCGATCATAAACTAAAATGATCTGTTTATAATAAACAGTATTAAATAACATTTACCGGCCTGAATGTCCGAGAAATTTTCATAGAAAATATTCGTCCTTAGACAGGATTCGAACCTGCATCCTATACGGAAACCGTCATTTACGCTGACGTGCCTAACCGCTCGGACACATAGGATCGTTCGGTAGGCAAGGTTGAAGTTTATAAGCAGTAAATTCGACCTTGCCTACCGAACGATTCTTGGTGTCCGAACGGTTAGGCACGTCAGCGTAAATGACGGTTCCGTATAGGATGCAGGTTCGAATCCTGTCCAAGGACGAATATTTTCTATGAAAATTTCTCGGACATTCAGGCCGGTAAATGTTATTTAATACTGTTTATTATAAACAGAGCATTTACTTAAATACTTGTATCTATAAAAAGAACGTTAAACATAAAAAAATGTCTTTAATAAATAAAATTGTCGGACTTTGTCCATTTCGTAAAATATATATATATATATATATGTGTGTGTGTGTGTGTGTGTGTGTGTGTGTGTGTGTGTGTGAGAAGGCACGGTGGTGTAATGGATAGCAGCTTGGATTGAGGAATCGAATTCATTGCATTCACTTACATTCTAATACCCTTGGGAAAAGTGTGAATCCTCTTCTCCCTCCAGCTTTGAGTAAATAACAGGACAGACTGGGTTCTATAGCTTTGGATGGCAACTAGTCTAGATGAAGGAGAGCTCTGAAATCAAAACCTGCGGAGTGTCGTTTAGGCACCTTGTGGCACGTAGTGCACCAGGTCTCTGTATTCGGCCCTTCAAAAAGTGTGGATGGTCCTGCACGAAACCTTCACCACTATAATCAAATCTCATGTGCTGTTGTCGGGCTGACGGTTTCCTAGAAACTGATCTGCTTAACCCTCATATGTGGAATTCGACAGGAAGAATCGAGTATATATATTGGAAAGCAGGTGAAGGAGGGAAAATAAAAAAAAAAATCAAAGTAAAATTGTAGGACCTAGATGCCAATCAAGTAACAAAATGAGTATTTGCAGAAAAGGCGGTGGGGCTAAAGTAATTGAAATTGAGATGCCAGGTCAAGTTTACAGACCCTTCTTTGGATTTTGTTAAGAATCTCGAGATTTGCAGCAGACCATACATAGCTACAATATTCAACGCATGGACGAATGAAGAATTTCTAAATGTGCAAGATGACTTCTGACAAGAAAAAAAATTGTGGCACGGCACAGTGACCTAAATTACTTCCCAGTGGATGCAGCCATTGATTCGATGTAGTCGCCACACTTTATACTACGAATGAAAAGGTGTTCCCGGGTCCAACCTGACCTAGGGTTGTAGTACCTCTTAGGGTCCCAGCTATGGACTTATAGTTAACCCCCGGACTGTGGTCAAAATTCTTTAAAGTGCCAAAAAACTTTTAATACCAGAAATACTTTTTAGTAAAAATTATTACCAGCAATACATTATTACCAGCTATAATTTTTTGGAAAAAATATTACCAGATATATCTTTTTTGAAAAAAAATAGTTTTTTGAAGAAAAATATTACTAGCGATATAGTTTTTAAAAAAAAAATATTAGCAGCAATAAAAACAGTTGTGGATTCCGAGATGAAATCCTGTAGCAATAAATAACAAACGCCAAGAAGGAATATAGAAAAATAAATGTATTAATGTAATAATACAAACTGGTAATGCAGGTTAGTAGTTCCCGGAATGCGGGTTAGTAGCAAAATATATATATAGTCTTTAGTATCAACGTATCACTATATGACTTCTTACTGAGTCTACGTGCTTGCTCACTGTGACTATTGCTCGTTACGTTCGTCGCTCGTTCGTCCTTCTTTTTCGTTCTTCTCCCGGTTGGTTGGTTGGTTGGTTGGTTCGGTTTTATGGCATATCAACCACTGTGGGTCATTTAATCCCAAATTAAGGTGTGTGTATATATATTAAATATACAGTACTATCAAACATATCGCTGGCAACATTGTTTCCAAAAAATCGTATAGCTGGCAACATTATTGTTTCCAAAAAATCGTATAGCTGGCAACATTATTGTTTCCAAAAACATTATCTGACGCCTTGTTGTTGGACGTAGTTTCTCGTGATACCCAGGACGCGGATGTAGTTTCTCGTCATACCCAGGCCGCGGATGTAGTTTCTCGTCATACCCAGGACGCGGATGTAGTTTCTCGTCATACCCAGGACGCGGATGTAGTTTCTCGTCATACCCAGGACGCTTCTTCTCCCAGGTATTCACTAGCAGTAGTATATGTATACCCTGGGTGAGTCCATTTGTGTAAAAAGGGGAGAACCCCTCAACAAAAACTTTGAGACTATTTATAAAAAACAACGATAACTGCATTAATAACACGAGGAAAACGGATGGGTAGTGAATAAATATTACCCGAAATTCTTTATTGAAGGTAAGACTAATAGCAGAAATAGAATTTTCGCTCGATAGAAGCGATCTTTGCAAAAGTGTTAATCAAATTTGATTTACAAAGTGAATTTTGTTACAAAGAATACTTTTTAATCATATATATATATATATATATATATATATATATATATATATATATATATATATACACACACACACAAAGAATACTTTTTTAATCATATATATATTAGGTTGGTGAAAAAATAATGACGTAATAATGTCGCTTTTTGACGTATTCTTAACGTCAAAAAACGACATTATTACGTCATTATTTTTGCACCAACCTAATATATATATATATATATATATATATATATATATATATATATATATATATATATATATATATATATGCATGTGTGTGTGTGTTTGTGTGTGTCTGTGTAAAAATATATAGAAAATAGGAAAGAACTCGTTATCTTGAAGTTTCCGGCTCTAGTTTTGAAACATGAGAACTCTTATGTAGCGTTGGAATCATATTTTTAAATATATATATATATATATATGAAAGAGGTTGTAGTGGTTCCAACTAGAGAAATGTATGTATATTAAAAAGAAGACAAGAAAGCTGCCGCAAACGTTTTTGGTTGCAATGTGTTTTTTTTAGAAAGATATATTATGCTTTATTTTCCATAATTTTACTACACGTGTTTCTGGTCTCGCGACCGTCTTCAGGTAAAAGGCGGAGATTTCCACATATTATTAAAAATAATTAATTTTTTCGTTATGTTTTTCAATGTTAAATATTCTCGATATTAGACATTCTCTGTTTTTGTGTTAGTAATCCGAATGTCTTTCTTGAATTTCTTAATATATATATATATATATATATATATATATATATATATATATATATATATATATAAAACAAATTGGCATTAAACAACCCTTTTTGGTTGACATGCCATAAAGCAAAACAAAGCAGACCAAATCCAATGGGAATAGAACATGCAAAAGGTTTTTTGTTTTGTTTTTTTCTTATTATTTTTGCCAGGGAAACGCCATTTTTTTAGCCAAAACGTGCCGCTATCAGTCTGTCCATGAGGAAACATCATTCGTAAAGGACTTCTACTAATCTATAAGTGTTAGCTTTTTTTTTTTTTTTTATCCATTATTGCTTATGGCTATAAATGTTATATTTAGTTGGTACACGTATTTGAGTTGTTATTTTCCTTTGGTTTACGTGCATATATGTGAGTGACTTAGCTTTTGCAACAATATTGATTCTTGTATACGTATATGAATTCTTTACAATGCGCAAGAGTGTGTGTGTGTGTGAGAGAGAGAGATAAAAAAGTACGGAGAGAGAAAAGTAAGGAAGAGCAAGTAAATGTTGGTGTAAATGGGTGTATTTGCCAAACTGCGATCCGTACCATGAGAGAAATATGTCTTGGAATTTGAAGAACGAAGCAAACAAACGAAAATGAAAAAGAGGAAAGCAATGCAGACAAGGAGGCTCCGATATATTGTTTACCTGTGTTTCTTTTGGGCCGTCAAAATGTTTAGGAACGTTACACATGCAGGACCTCCTCTGATGGGCATTCCACCGGTTCAGTCACGTGGTTTGTAAATAGAACGAGTGAGATCAAGGCAAAAACCAATACATAGATATGATTAGGGTGAGATAGATAGATAGATAGATAGATAGATAGATAGATAGATAGATAGATAGATAGATAGATAGATAGATATGAGGGGGTGATAGAGAGATAGATATGAATAGACTTAAATACATACATACACACAGGCACACACACACACACACATATATATATATATATATCATAGAAAGATAAATAGATATGAAGAGACTGAAATATATATATATATATATATATATATATATATATATATATATATATATATATATATATATTACATGAATCCTTCATACAAAAAACAGATACAAAACTTAATGATTTAAATGGTGAGAATACATCGTCGCAAACAAATGTACATCATTAACTTCTATATCTGTTTTTTGTATGAATAATTCATATAATGTAAATTGAACTGCACCATATACTTGATATATACATATATGTATATAAAAGTGAATATATATATATTAAATATATATATTATATATATATATTATGTATATATATATATATATATATATATATATATATATATATATATATATATATATATAGATAGATAGATAGATAGATAGATAGATAGATAGATATGAGGGGGTGATAGAGAAATAGATATGAATAGACTTAAACACAGATATTTATATAATAGAAATGTAAATAGATATGAAGAGACTGAAATATATATATATATATATATATATATATATATATATATATATGCATGTATATAAAAGTGGATATATATATGTATTATATATATATTATATATGTATAATAGATAGATAGATAGATAGATAGATAGATAGGCATGACGAGACTGAGATAATAGATATGAACAGGCTGATATAAATAGATAGATATAATAGACATATAAATATGAATAGACTGATATATATATATATATATATATATATATATATATATATATATATAAACATAAAAGATAGATAGATAGATAAAATCAGACAGACATGTATACAGCCATGAAGAGAGTGAGATATATAGAGAGATATACATATATGTCAATGTGAATAGATTGAGATATATACATAGATAGATATTAGATGGTTGAAATGGACAGATACAGTCAGATAGAAATGTTGAAGCTGACATAGATAGATATATGCTGGAGTTTTTATGCAACATGGCTTCAGCATTTTGCAATAGGTAGCAAATCAACAGTGAAAATCATTTGTATCAAGTTCAATTTAGAATTTTCTCGCCAAACACGTCACACTCTACCGTTTCAACCCATCCCCGATGTTCCATCTTCAATGTCTCAAGAGCCAGCCAAGGTAGATTGTTCATCAATGAAGGGTATGATATGAATGTATGAGTATTATGAGTTTATGGACGATAGGTAACGCTTTACCATACATTTTTAAAAGTTTGGGTTTTTCGAAAAGGCATCCAAGAGAGAGGCGATTCTCCAAACACCGGTTCCAGTGAAAACAAATGTTCAAACTAGTAAACAACTATCAAAAGATTTTTTCTTTTCTTTTCTTTTCTTTTCTTTTCTTTTTTATAAAACCTTGTGCATCAACGGTCATAAACGGTGTGCTGTTTTTTAAATTTCAAATTAAAAACTGAAAATATACTCTGTTTTGATTACATATACTCTCTTCAAACTCACCAGCAACAATTAATTAATTGATGTTGCTTACTTCAAAATCGACAGACGGCAGTTCATTAGTCTATTCCTCATGGCCAAGCATGTTTCTCTCGCTAAGGGCAATAGATGTGTCTGTTTCAGAGATAGATTGGACAATGGATATACAGAGATAGATAGATAAATAGAGAGAATTCATAGATAGATACATATGAAAATACAGCGATATATATATATATATATATATATATATATATATATATATATATATATATATATATCGCATTTCTGTAGTTTACTGCTACCAGCAAGCAGAAATATTTCTTCTCCCGATGATGGCCATTTTGGCTGAAACTAGTCGAGGAATCTAAATGAAATAATAATAATAAAAAAAAACGAAAGAATATTAATCTACAACCCAGTGTGTTTGAAGATTTTAATTTTTTAATATTTTTTTATTGTTCAAAACATATATATATATATATATATATATATATGTGTGTGTGCGTGTGTGTGTGTGTGTGTGTAGCTAGATAGATATGAATAGATACCGAGATACTGCGTGATAGATAGATAGATAGATAGATAGATAGATAGATAGATAGATAGATAGATAGATATGAATAGACGCCATTTACATTATTCGGACTATTTTCCTCATCTTTGTCACCATATTTATTACAACGTTTCAGCCGTTGTACGACCCGGCCTACTTCAGGTGGGTGGGATGCCGAACTGTTCTAGTTTCACATACCATTTTAATGGATGTCATTTGTCAGATACCTACTGTTTTGTTTTTTTTTTGTTTTTGCTTTTGTTTTGTTTTTTTTTTTGTCACGTGGTCATGGTTAATTTTGGTAATAAATACTGTTCCATAATTTTCCTTTTCAGCCGGCTTTATCCTGAAGATCCGTATATATATATAATAGGGCTGTGGTGAAATAATTTATTACATCGAACCTTAAAGTGGTCTGTTTTTTATTTAAATTATTTGCTCTGGATTTACATTGAGCTCCCTGAATTTTATCCTCCTTGAGTCTACCCATAAGGATTACCTAGTTTTCATAAACTATATATATATATATATATATATATATATATATATATATAGATAGATAGATAGATAGATAGATATTAATTGACAGAGGTAGATAAATACATTGATATGAATAGGTAGATTGGTTGGTTGGTTACTTCAAGATCGTCACGCCTCTGTTTCAATGGCACTTAGTCAGTCTATTCCTCTAGGCCAAGCATGTTTCTTTCGCTGAGGGGCAATAAATGTGTCTGTTTCAAGTACATATTTTATCTCATTGATTTTTGTCTGTCGTACATTTTTCGCTCTGCGTATCATTTTTCTCGTTCTCTGACGGGGATACTTTTGATCTCAGTGCTTAGAATTTCTTTGTCTAAACTCTTAGCTATTAGTAACCGTCTGTATATTTATATAGACACTTAGATTGGTTGATAGATATAGGTCTACAAAAAAGAGAATGAGCCATACATGTCCAAATAAACTGACGCCCATAGATAGTCAGGATGAGGGACATACTGAGATAGATAGGTAGATAGATAGATAGATAGATAAGAATAGACAGCGATATATATATATATATATATATATATATATATATATATATATATATATATATATATATATATATATACTAATAGTAATAACCTCAGATAGTTCAACTTGTAGATATGTCAAAACACATCCGTACCTGAGGAAAAGATTGGAAATAAAAAAACTAAAAAAAAAAAAACAACAAACTTTCGAACAGGGCGAAATAAATCATCCAGTGCCTTAAGTCTTTAGTTCAAAGAAAAAAAATCCCAAGCGAGTAGTAAGACTAAAACCTAGTGTTCAATATGCTAAGTAGAGTGGGAATAACTAAAATAAATCCTAAAGATTCAGGAAAACCTGACCCTGAAGATCCGTTTATGTGAAACCTAGGTAGGTTTTCCTAGGTTTGGCATTTATTTTATATATATATATATATATATATATATATATATATATATATATATATATAGAGAGAGAGAGAGAGAGAGAGATAGATAGATAGATAGATAGATAGATAATGAACAGACTGAGATAGATAGATAGATAGATAGATAGATAGATAGATAGATAGATAGATAGATAGATAATGAACAGACTGAGATAGATAGATAGATAGATAGATAATGATCAGACTGAGATAGATAGATAGATAGATAGATAGATAGATAGATAGATAGATAGATAGATAGATAATGGAGAAGCTTGGATAGATAGATAGATAGATAGATAGATAGATAGATAGAGAGAGAGAGAGATAGATAGATAGATAGAGATAGATAGATAGATAGATAGATAGATAGATAGATAGATAGATAGATAGATATAGACATGTAAATACACTTACATAAATATACACATAACGGTACACAGAATTAACGGTCTTTATTTTTTAATTTTGAATCCTATATATTTTTATTACGTCAGACTTTGGAAGAGAATTAGAAAGAAAGAAAGAAAGAAAGAAAGAAAGAAAGAAAGAAAGATATAGAATGGGATAGATACATATATTAGAGAAAGTGGAAAACACTTTTATAGATTACGCGTTTCGCTTTCGTTAAATAGTCTTCGAGTCAGAATGTGCGTGTGTGCTTCTTGTGTATTTGTGTATGGGTATCTTAATGTAAAATATCAGGTCATCCCATAAGTTTTGTGAGAATTTTGAATAGAGAAAACAAGTGACCAAATGTTACATTTAATTACAGATTCAATCAACAATGTATTTTCCCTGATTATCTATGACTTCCTTCCATCTATTAACAAGCTTACTAATTCCATTACTGTAAAATTCTTTTGGCTTTGATTCGAAGAACTCACAGATGTCAGTTTTAACCTCTTCCTGTGTTACAAAAGCTGTTTCTTCCAAATGATTCTGTAAGCTACGAACAAATGGTAGTCTGAAGGAGCAAGATCGGGAGAATAAGGTAGATGAGGAATTTTCTCCCAAACAAGTTCTTCGATCTTTTGTGATGTGATTCTTGCTGTGTGGGGTCGCGCATTATCCTGATGAAACATCACCTCTTTTTAATTCACTAGAGCAGGTCTTTTTTTCCTCAAAGCTTGATGACAGTATATTTGAGCATTATTTGTTGCATTAGCTGGTAAGAATTCAAAGTGGATTATTCCTTGGCGATCCCACCAGATTGAAAGAGGAACCTTTTGCCCAGGAAGTTCCCTTCTCGGCTATGGCTGGGGTCCTTCTCCTTTACCAAGCTACTCTCTACGACGCTTAACATTTCGATAAAAGATCAACTTTCGTCGCCAGTCACAAGTCTATCCAAAAAAGTTGAAACAAGTTGGTGAGAATGGAGAGAAGAGCAAATGTGAACTCGGGATTTGAGGTTGTTTTCAGACAATTCATGAGGCACCCATTTTCCAAGTTTAGGAACTTTTCCAAGTTGTTGAAGATGACGATAGTTTGAACTGAGAACCACTGCCAATTCTTCAACTGATAAAGCAGGATTTTCTTCAAGGGCTGCTTCAAGAATCTTTTCATCAAACTCAACTGGACGTCCGGTTCGATCAACTTCAAGGGTGAAATCTCCACCTCTGAATTTTGCAAATCATCTTCTGCAAGTTCTTTCATTCACACATTCCTCTCCATAAACTGAGTGAATGTTTCTAGCCCCTTCGGCTGCTGAGTTTCCTTTCTTGAACGCATAAAGCATTATGTGCCTCAAATGATTCTTGGGTACTTCCATGTTAGCAGGGTTTTAATCAAACAAAATTTAATTTTATTGTTCTCTGAAATAAAATTTGATCAATTTAGCATCTAAACATAAAAATAATGTTCAGTTCCATTAGACATTATAAAATATTTTTTAAATTTCGTTCATTTTAAAAAAAGTTAAAATTCGAACAGAATTTATGGGATGACCTGATAGTTAATATATATTTTTCAGGCTGGCAATGAACGAATGTTGCTCGAATTGTGAGATTTTTCATGCATTAATTCCAGTCATGCTTATTAATAATTGCATTGTTTCTTTCCAGGTAAATCAACATCTGACTCTTCACAGAAAACATCACAAGTAACTCGTAGCGAGTTCTATTGAAAATAGACAAAATTTGGCATCATGGTGTCATCATGTACTTTCGGAAAAAGGTTTAGACCCAAAGGATATTCATGCTGACATGGTTACTACAGTTTATCAAGAGTCCAAAAGTGTGCAACTGAATTTCGGAGGGGGAAGGAAGAGTCTTGAAGATGACCTTAAAGTCTGGGGATCCTGCAACTGCCGCCTCCGGGGAAAACAATGACATGCCTCTCATCCGTCACTATAAATCAAATAGCCAATTCTACTAGCATATCGTGAGAGATTGTTTAGAATATTCTGCACAATGAACTTGTCATGACGAAGGTTTCATGCTCGGTGGGTTCGACGTCCTGACGCATGATCAAAAGTGCACCGCACTGATTACCTCACAGGGAAATCTGGCATTGTTTGAGGCAGATCTAGATGATTTAGTTAAACGTTAACTAACCCAGGATGAGTGTGGTGTTCATCACTTCAACAGACAGAGACAATCCATGCCGTGGAAACACTCCTCCTCGCCTGTTACAAGTAGGGCCAAAGTCATTTCCTCTGCAGGGAAGTTGATGACCATAGTTTTTTTTTAATACAAAAGGCATTGTGTTTATTGACTACCGTCAAAAGGGCCACACCATCAATGGAGAGTACTTGCTGAGCCAGTTACGAAAGGCTATCAAGACCAAACGCCATGATGAAATGGGTCTTGTTTAATCAGGACAATGCTCCAGCAAACAAGTCTTTGGTTTTTAATAGTTGCTGTACGTGACTGTGGCTTTAAACTTATTCTCCTGATTTGGACCCATCTGATTATCGTTTGTTCTCCAACATAAAAAAAAAACACACTTGGTTGAAAAACAGTATCGCGGTGAGGATAATGTCATATTTTACTGTGATGAATTTTTATTTTTTTTTTTTGACAACAGGATGAAACTACTTAACCAATGTGATCCAAGTATGGACGAAGTGTGCGGACCTCAAGTGGGGGGGTATATTGAAAAATAAAACACATTTGGTCGCATTCCACGTGAGTATCTTGGTCACCGTATGAACTTTTCAGATAGATAGATAGATAGATAGATATGAACAGAGTGAAATAGATATGAATATAGTGAAATAGATAGATAGATAGATAGATAGATAGATAGATAATGAACAGACTGAGATAGATAGATAGATAGATAGATAGATAGATTGATAGATAGATAGATAGATAGATAGATAGATAGATCTATACTGAAATCGATAAATAGATAGATATTTACATGATATTTAATCAATAGCATACAAATACCTACAAAGAAGTACCCTTCGATTCGAATAAATTCTCCAACACTTTTTTTCTTTTCTTTTTATTTCTAATTTTTCTTTTTTTTTCTTTTTGCTATGTGTCCTTTTACTTGTTCAAACATTAATCTTAATGACATGGGGCTATTTGTTTGTCAGAACAAGCACAAAATCTAAACTTGGAAATTTCTTTAACAGACACAAAAAAAGAACATACTTTACAAGGTTATTTTAATAGAACTGCTATCATTTATTTGCTAGCAACGCTTTCTTTTAAATGTTTTGACTTTTATGGGCGAATAGCTGGACAGGGAGCCGATATGGGCCGATAGCTGACGGACCTGAGGGAAGAGGTGAGACTATACAAAGTCGACAGCGTGATGGAAACACATCGCTTGTAATGGTGGTCAGAACAATGGACATGGTGTCCTATTACGGCAATAAACAGCGTACGGTTACTTTACGACAGGTCAGAGGTAATCAGGTGTGCAGGTAAGAGAAACGGGCGTTGGATTTATATGGCTGCAATTACAGAGACATATATGTTCAAGTACGCATACATGCATATATATATATATACACGTTTCATTAAATAATATAGACAAGTGTTGTCTATTTATTTTATGTAAATTTTTTTCGTAACTTCTGATAAGTTTAATAACATTATCGTTGAAAGAAGAAAGAAATTCACAGTAGTGATCCATATTTTTTAATACACTCTAAGCTTTCGGCTTACTTAATCCATTATCAAAGATGTCACTTACAACATATTAAACAATATCCGGACAAGACAGTGATGATAGTCTGTCAATGTTTACATAGATGATTTCTAAGCAACGATAAACACGCGCATATAAGACGCTAGAAGCGAAAATCGCACCGCATCTCATGACGTCACACATGACCACACGAGAGTGAATTGTAGAAGTATGAATCGAAAACCGTTGGTATAAACCAATGGCTTCTGTTACCAATTATAGACATTTAAGAATATTTGTAGAGATACCATATGGCATCTCTACATATATATATATATATATATATATATATATATATATATATATATATATATATGTATATATATATATATATATATATATATACATATATATCAATATATATATATATATATATATATATTAGGTTGTTGCAAAAATAATGACGTAATAATGTCGTTTTTTGACGTTAAAAAATACGTCAAAAAACAACATTATTACGTCATTATTTTTGCAACAACCTAATATATATATACATATAAGAGATTATAATAAAAACATATTAACTCGCTACAAAAAAGCTTTGATTGAACCTCTTCAGGCGATGGTAAATAAATGGTAAATGATTTTTAAAGAATTTTTTGAATACTGTTACCTCTCTAACTTTCGGAAAAGAGATAACACTTTTTTTTTAAATTTTCAATATATAAATTAGCGACATAGACCGTAATTCCCCATGTGTAATACGCATTTTTTCTAAAAAAAAAAAAAAAAAAAAAATCAATATCAGAAGTGCGTATTATGCACAAGCAGAAAAATCTATAAAAAATTATCGCGAAATAAAGTAAGAATAATCATAAAACTAAATTAGAATAATATTATTCTATGTTTAAAGCCATTTTTAACAAGAGTAGTAAACGCTGGCCGTAAGAGAGACACAAGGGTGCGTAAACGCTGGCCGTTGGAGAGGCACAAGGGTGCGTATTATGCGTGAGTAAAAGTATTTTCCCACACTTTCAGTACTATTTTATGGGGTTCGTATTATGGATGAAGGTGTTTTATACATGGGGAATTACCGTACATATAAAAAGATAAAAATCACCCTTGATAATAATAACGGAAATCGTTCAAACATGTAGAACTTTTGAAATGAAAACACTTGTACGAACACACACATGCACACATATATTCGTACGTGCGTGTATGTATATATTCACTTTTTTTTTTTTTTGCATTTATTTTTTTTATATATTATATTTATATACATTCATTTACGTGTTTCGTGTTAAGCGACAATTAACCACCACGGGTAGACAAGTATATCTTGCAGCTATCAATTTTCAAGGCCATAAAAAGCATGATCTGCGTGCTGAGACACACACACAAACACGCGTATAACCACCTGCGTGTGTTCACACACACAAACACACATACTAACACACGCACATACACACACGATAAGGATTTCAATGACCAACCTTCACAACACACACATGTACACACGCGCGCTCACACACACATACACACACACACACACACACACACACACACATATATATATATATATATATATATATATATATAATATATATATATATATATATATATATATATATATATATAATCGGTAAATGTTTTTCTTATACAGCCCTCAATGGCATGTGTCCTCAGTAAACCCAGGATAAATTCTTTTTAACTGAAAATACATACTGGGTTGGTGCATAATTATCAGGCGTTTTTGTGGGCGAATTTCTTAATAAAGATTGCTGTTTTGTGTACATTTTTAAAAAAATATTATTTTATTTTCAGTTTATAAAAATGCGTGTCGATAATCATACGCTCCTGAATAATCATTTAAAAATGTTATTGTTGAAGTTTATAAGCAGTAAATTAAACCTTGACAACCGAACGATCCTTTGTGGCCGAATCGGTTAGGCACGCCCGGTTAAATGGCGGTTCCGTATAGGATGCAGGTTCGAATCCTGTCAAAGGACGAATATTTTCTATGAAAATTTCTAGAACATTCAGGCCGGTAAATGTTATTTAATACTGTTTATTATAAACAGAGCATTTACTTAAATACTTGTATCTATAAAAAGAACGTTAAACATAAAAAATGTCTTTAATATATATATATATATATATATATATATATATAATTCTCTCTCTCTCTCACTATATATATATATATATATATATATATATATATATATATATATATATATATAGAGAGAGAGAGAGAGAGAGAGAGAGAGAGAGAGAGAGAGAATGTGAGGGAGAGGTAGAGATTATCAAAAAAATATATATTAGGAAAGGCAAAAGGGAAACTTATCTTAGCCGACGAGTTCCGTCCGTCCTGTGAGGGATTTTATCAAGGCAAATGACGACTTTATCGCAGTTAAAATAAGTTTGTCTTTGTAATTTACCCCTGAAGATGACCTTATAAAAGGTCGAAAGGACTTTGGTTAAAAAACAAACTAAACTGTATCCCTTGATTAATTTTATTTTAACATTAAGTAACTGATTAGACAAATGGAACTATCAGTATAAAAATAAGTAGACGCAATATGACGATATTATTCAATGAAATATGTTTGAATGAAGATATGCTGCCCCCCTGCTGAGAGAGAGAGAGAGAGAGAGAGGTGGGGCTTTTTAAAAATTATGAACAACTTTATCTGTACATTCATTTTGGCCTATCTAATATGTTAATTTTCTTCTTTAAAACCTTGTGTGTCATATTCATATAAACAATTTAATCAGTTATGTGCCATGCGTGATACACGCTTGGGCGATCATGTATCTTTTGATACATGACTGACGAGGCAGATTTTTTCCCGTAGCAAGTTGTCATTTCTTTTTGCGGTAGACCAGTTTCCATCGAAGGCTGTTAAATCTGGTCTGTCCTGAGAATTTAGACCTTTTCTAAAGGTATTAGCACGTAAGTGAATGTAATAGATACGACTGGAATTCGAACCCGGCACTCCAATTCCTCAGTCCGAGCCAGTATCTATTACTCCACCATGCCTCCCCTGTCCTACTATTTACCCATATCTGGGATGGAGAAGAAAAGGATTCATACTCTTCCTAAGTGAATGTAACAGATTAGACTGGAATTCGAACCCGGCACTCCAATTCCTCAGTCCAAGCCGGTATCTATTACTCCACCATGCCTCCCCTGTCCTACTATTTACCCATAGCTGGGATGGAGAAGAAAAGGATTCATACTCTTCCTAAGTGAATGTAACAGATTAGACTGGAATTCGAACCCGGCACTCCAATTCCTCAGTCCAAGCCGGTATCTATTACTCCACCATGCCTCCCCTGTCCTACTATTTACCCATAGCTGGGATGAAGAAAAGGATTCATACTCTTCGTAAGTGAATGTAACAGATTAGACTGGAATTCGAACCCGGCACTCCAATTCCTCTGTCCAAGCCGGTATCTATTACTCCACCATGTCTCCCCTGTCCTACTATTTACCCATAGCTGGGATGGAGAAGAAAAGGATTCATACTCTTCGTAAGTGAATGTAACAGATTAGACTGGAATTCGAACCCGGCACTCCAATTCCTCTGTCCAAGCCGGTATCTATTACTCCACCATGTCTCCCCTGTCCTACTATTTACCCATAGCTGGGATGGAGAAGAAAAGGATTCATACTCTTCGTAAGTGATTGTAACAGATTAGACTGGAATTCGAACTCGGCTCTCCGATTTCTCAATCCTAGATGCTATCCCTTACTCCACAGTACACATTTAAAAACGCTTGTTGTTGAATTGTTTTTTCATAATTTTGTTTAAAAACGGCTGATAATTATGCACCAATAGATGAGGAAAAATTTGGGTTATTTTGTTTTACGGAAGCATTTCTTACATTCACTATTGCCGTCTGTAACTATTCGCTGTAAGACTATAATAGTTACGTATTTTGAAAAAATACAATTTAATGAATAATTTAACCTCCGAAATCATTTCACCCCAAACAAGGTATTATAACCGCTAAGATACAAAGGCCTACTGAGTCTGAAAGAATAAATAAAAATGAGAAACATTATTAAGGATTAAGAAAAATAAAAGACGAGGAATCTAAATGACAGCAGTACGAGATTGACATTGCATTAAGATTTTTAATGATCAAAGTTAAATAGAAAGCATGGAGCCGGAAGGGAATAAGTGCGAGAAAAGAAACTTTTAGCATAGGACATATGGTTACACCTTACCTAATCAACTGTGAATGGATGAGACCTCGTACTGTGCTTAAATTGATAAATTCTAGGTACCATAGAATAGGGGTAGATCGATTGATTGCTATGTCGAAATAATGGCGAATTTATACATTATTTAGAGAGTAGACATTATTTAGAGAGTAATGGAACCAAACAGCAAAGTATTGATTACAAGCCATACATGAATATACACACACACACACATATATATATATATATATATATGTGTGTGTGTGTGTGTGTGTGTGTGTGTGTGTTTGTGTGTGTGTGTGTGTGTGTGTGTGTGTGTGTGTGAAAATATATAGAAAATAAGAAAGAACTGGTTAGGTAAATAATCCAAATTTCTTTAGTATTTTTGTTTTTATTTTTAAAAAATAGTGCTCGATACAAAATATATATATATATATATATATATATATTAATGTATGGCTTGTAATCAATACTTTGCTGTTTGGTTCCATTACTCTCCAAATAATGCCTTAATCATTTCACCCCAAGCAAGGCAATAAAGCGACCAAGGCACAATAGTGACAGTGTGAATGAATAAGGAAAAAGAGAAACATTATTATGGAACGAGAATAAAAAATGAGGAAGCAAGTTAGCGATTGACATTGCATCTGTCTATATTTCTGAGATGAGGTATTATGCACACTATTTACATTATTCGGACTATTGTCCGAATCTTTGTGGCCACATTTATTAATTCCCCTCTCCAAGTTCTCCACTGCCTTAACCAGGTATTGAACTCATACTCTTTGTGTCCTGTCACTGGATCTAACTAACGCCTTTATCCACTGTGCCATGTATCCTTGAAGACGTCTGTGTATGTGGTTAAGGCGGTGGAGAACTTGGACAGGTCAATTAACATGAGATAACTGATAACTGGCATCCATTAGACATGGCATGTGGAACTAGAACAGACTACTCCAGCGAGCGAAATAAAATGTTCAGTTTGACATTCCAACCACCTGAAGAAGGTCGTAGCGTACAATGGCCGAAACATTGCGATAAATATGGCAACAAAGAAAAGGACAATATCCGAATAATATAAATAGTGATTGACATTGCGTTTGAATTTTTGAAGATCTATGTTGACGGAAAGGCATAGACATATTTTCTACTTTTCAATGAATTTTCAATTAAAAATTGCAATAAACAAATGAATTTATTTTATTTTCCCTTTACGCTACTATTGTCTTTAAAGCAACTTACTAAGCGTAGCTGAGATGTGGCACAAAGTCGAAAGTATGGATCAAGCCTGGTACAAGAACCTCGTACCTCCTACTTTATGAAACAGCCCTTCTAATCTATGACACAGTCCCGCCGAATCTCTGACAGGGCCTCCCACACTAATACATATTAATTTTCATAAGCTAGTATTCATATAAAATATATATTTTATTGTAACCTTATTATGTACAATAATGGATTATATGCAATATAGGTGAACAATTCAATTAGAAAAACTGAAAATTAATACAATGTATCTAAATAGAAATTATAGTCATGTCATAATAGATTATTCCATCTTAAATAAATCAAAAAAGTTTTCAGTAATTTTTAACCTCAACTTGAGATTTTTCTTGTTAAAATGTTTAATGTTTTAACGCATTCACCAATAGTGGATAACAAATTGTGTATTTCATATAATGTTTTTTTCGAGACATGGGCAAAAAATAAAAATGTACGGATTTGGACGCAAAAATTGAACCCTGAAATTAATATTCAGTTTTGCCTCGTTTCATTTGTACGTATCTATATGTAAGTGGAAAAATTTGTTAAAATAGGGAGGGTCGCAGAGCACTGCCGTTGGCCCCCAGTCAGGCTTGCCACATGCCCGTCGGGGGCGTCGAGGTAGTACGAAGCGACTGTGGTTTAGAAGCACCGAACGAACCCACTATTCAGTCGTAATTGATCTGGCGAGACAAGTTTTCTAACCATTACACCACATTAAATTGGCCTATTTCCTAAGTATATCATTACACAATTTATTTATTTATCTATCTATCTATCTATCTATCTATCTATCTATCTATCTATCTATCTATCTCATGTTTCTTTCTTTATCTATCTATCTATCTATCTATCTATCTATCTATCTAACCCAGTCTGTTCACATCTATCTATCTATCTATCTATCTATCTATATATATATATATATATATATATATATATATATATATATATATATATATATGCGTGTGTGCGTATAGAATAAGTCGATAGATATGAATAGTAGATAGATAATTAGATAGGACAAGACCGAAATTGATAGGCAGGTAGATATAAATAGACTGAGATAGATAGATAGATAGATAGATAGATAGATAGATAGGAAGAGACTGTGATAGATAGATAGATAGATAGATAGATAGATAGATAGATAGATAGATAGATAGATAGATAGACCGAATTAGATAGATACATACATACATAAATATGAATAGACCGAAGTAGATAGATAGATAGATAGATAGATAGATAGATAGATAGAGGAAGAGACTGTGATAGATAGAGATAGATAGACCGAATTAGATAGATACATACATATATAGATATGAATAGTCCGAAGTAGATAGATAGATAGAACCTGAAGAACGATAGATAGATAGATAGATAGATAGATAGATAGATAGATAGATAGATCTAATCTATCCCTAACCTTTTTCAGCAGCCAAGCTCCAACATCTTCATCTTCATCTCCCTTACTGAACACCGTTTCTCAAATCTTTGCCCATTTTATTCCCATGTTGTCGTAATTGCTTCACGATTGCTTTTCTAGAATTATGTAGATGAATCCAGCTTGTGTGAGTTGGGGGGAAAGCCCTCGCATTACCCACCCTGGGGGCCTGTCGAAGAGGGTGGTGTCGCCAGTGTCATGTCTCGTTGGACTTTATCAAGCGGCAGATAAGAAAATGAATGAATGGGTTAGTGACTGAATGAATGATTGTATGAATGAAGCCTGGACAGACTGGCCAAGCGCGGACGCGAGGCACGGTGGGATTGTCAAATAGAGGAAGGGAGGTAACCGGAGGAATGTAAAAGTATGATGGCGGACTGAAGAAGGCGCAGAGGTCAGCCAACGAAATTGGGGTGGATGGCCAAAGGTTAAAGTTTAATGGGAAAAAGAAAAAAAGTATCAAAAAGAAGAAGAAACCGTGATTGGAGAGGAGGAGTTTGATTTCAGAGGAAGAGGAAGAAGCGGAAACAGACGAAGCAAAAGGAAAAGAAGATGAAAATGAGGTGAAGGAGAATGAAAGAAGAATAGCAAAAGCCATGAAGGATAACGGGAAGAAGAAGAAGAAAATCTGAAGAAGGAAAATGAAAGAAGAAAAAAACGTGGAAGAAAACGGGAAAATGATGATGATGATGATGATGATGATGCGATCGACTAAATAAGAGGAAGAGGAGAAGAAAAAAAGAATACGAGTTCGACTGAAGAAGAAGAAGAAGAAGAAGAAGAAGAAGAAGAAGAAGAAGAAGAAAAGAATATTCCATGAAGGAAAACGAGAAGAAGAAGAAAATCTGAAGAAAGAAAATGAAAGAAGAAAAAAACGTGGAAGAAAACGGAATAGAAGAAGAAGAAGAAGAAAAGAAAATTCCCTGAAGGAAAACGAGAAAAAGAAGAAGAAAATTCCATAAAGGAAAACGAGAAGAAGAAGAAAATCTGAAGAAAGAAAATGAAAGAAGAAAAAAACGTAGAAGGAGAAGAAGAAGAAGAAGAGGGCGACTAAAGAAGAAGAAGAAGACGGAGGAGGACGAGGAGGAGAAGGCGAAGTGGAGAAGAAGAGGAGGTTCCTTGATAAAGTCTGAATAACTCAGAAGGTGAGTAACATTGGGGAATGAAGGGAAAATTTAAAATTTGGTCTTCTCTGGCACTACGGACAGACTCTTACCGCTTCGGCCAATGGTCATCTATTAGCAATCTTTTACAGGCTGGTACGTGGATAGGTGATAGGTTTGGGTCGAGGACTGACTATGGCCAAGAGTGGTTCGGGTGTAAATGGACGGAGGTCACAGTTATTTACCAAACCAACTGACCACAAGGACCAAAAGGAGATAATAGCCAACGATTTTGCTATGACAACGCTATTGACCGCAGCGTGACCACAGCTCGGCCGGAACAATTACCAGTGTTTCTCTGAGGAGTAGCCACTGAGCTAACATTGCTGGCCATTCAGCACACCCGGAATAAGTTCCTGTTTAAAAACTGCCCAATGAGCAACTGTATTCCGACCAGCCACTGTAATATTTCCATGCAACGTCTTCTCACCTTTGGTCGGAGATAAATGAAACTAAAGTATAACTTTCATTGTTTCATTTTGTTCATTCGTTAAGATCTTTCTTCCTTTCATTTATGTTTGCCTTAATAGATTCGGCCATTCTTTCTCTCTTTTTATTTGATTTATTCGCTTCGACTTGGATTTATTCCTTTTCTATATCTGCCAGATTTGTTTCAATCTTTCTTTCCTTTCTCTTTCTTTCTTTTATCTTTTTTCTTTCTTTCTTTCTTTCTTTCTTTCTTTCAGCCTTATTGGATGCTATAATTCTTTCTTTCTTCTTTTTATTTAGTACATTGTTCATTTGGTTTATTTTGTTTTTATTTAATGCCGACACCATTTTTAGGTTAGATTCGAATGAATACAATATGTATTCTTTGGTTTAGATTGGTTTGGTTTATTTTGTTTGACGGCATATCAGCCTCAATGGGTTATTTAATGCCGACAACATTTTAGGATAGATTCGTATGAATACAATATGTATTCTTTGGTTTAGATTGGTTTGGTTTATTTTGTTTAACGGCATATCAACACCTCAATGGGTTATTTAATGCTGACAAAAAGTTTTATTGCTGGTAATATTTTGTTTTGTCAAAAATCTGTTTCTGGTAATATATTTCCTTCAAAATTGTATTGCTGGTAATAATTTTTTTTCAAAATAGTATTGCTGGTAATAGTTAACTATTTGCCCATAGCTGGAACCCTAAAATGTCCTACCACCCCGGGTCAGGGTAGACCTGGGACCACAAGAAATTAAGAGGTGGTTCCGCGCTCCTCAAAACCTCTTGATCAGAGACCTTGCGGCTGGAAGTAGTTTAACGTCTTACCCAGGACGAGGATGTAGTTCATCGTCATACCCAGGACGCTATTTAGTGTACTGGTTTCGACCATAATTTCTTCCTTTTTCTCTGTCTGCCATACTTGTTTCGATATTTCTCTGCTTTTCTTTCTTTTCTTTCTTTCTTTCTTTCTTTCTTTCTTATTGGATACTATCTTTTCTTACTTTCTTCTTTTGTATTGGTTTCAACCTTGATTTCTTCTTTCGAACTTTCTCTGCTTTTCCTTCCTTCCTTCCTTCCTTCCTTCCTTCCTTTCTTCCATCCTTCCTACCTTCTTTCCTTCCTTCCTTTCTTTCTTCGTTCCTCCCTTACTTCCTTCCTTTCTTTCTTCTTTCCTTCCTTCCTTCCTTCCTTCCTTCCTTCCTACTTTCTTTCTTTCTCTCTTTCCTTCCTTTCTTTCTTCCTTCCTTCCTTTCTTCAATCCTTCCTACCTTCTTTCCTCCCTCCCTTCCTTTTTTCCTTCCTTCCTTCCTTCCTTCCTCCTATTCCTTCTTTCCCTCCTTCCTTCCTTCCTTCCTTCCTACATTCTTTCTTTCCCTCTTTCCTTCCTTTCTTCCTTCCTTCTTTCCTTCATTTCTTCCTTTCTCCTATCCCTTCCTTCCTTCCGTCCTTCCTACATTCTTTCTTTCCTTTCTTTCTTTCTTCCTTCCTCCCTTCCTTCTTTCCTTCCTTCCTACTTTCTTTCTTTCCCTCTTTCCTTACTTTCTCCCTTCCTTCTTTCCTTCCTTTCTCCTATTCCTTCTTTCCTTTCTTTCTTCCTTCCTCCTATTCCTTCCTCCTATTCCTTCCTTCCTTCCTATATTGTTTATTTCTTTATTTATCTTTCTGTTTTTTTCATTCATTTTCCTATCAGTTTCATTTTTCTAAATTCTTTATAGTTTCTAATTAATTTTATTTTCAATTTTCATCTAATATTCATTCAGATTTTCTCATACTCTCTCTTCTTCTTCTTCTTCTTTCCCTCGTTCCTTTAAAAACATTTGAATCAATGCTTGCTTGTATCTCTAATCATTTCTTTCTTTCCTTTCTTCCTTCTATTTTTCTATCTTTCTTTTATGTAAATTGTCACTATATAGAAGTTTGTGTGAATAGACATACACACACATCAATATATCGACCTCTCAATATCTATATACACATATTTATAAAAATGCTATAAACATAACTTTATAGCCAAAGAAGCCTTCGAAAATCAAAGCAATGTAATAAGAAACAGGAAAATGATCATTAAAACCAAGCAAAATAGTGCTGAACTGCTACAGTCTTCCTATATGGCAGTGAAAAATGGCTAAATTTTTCACAGATGGACAGGAGAACTAAAGCAACAGAAATGTAGTTCTACAGAAGGATGCTGAGAATACTATCGACGAGGCATTTGGACAAAAAAGATGTGTTGAAGAAAACTGGAAAAAAGGGCACTTTTGATAGATAAGAATTGGTTGGATGATTAATTCTTTTACGGTCTATCAACCCTTAAAGTCAGAAAAGATTTTTTTAGATTGTAAGAATTTGTGGAAGGGAGGGAGATAATTATGATTTTACTTATGCAAGTTCTACTATTTGACCCATAGCTGAAGGGGAAAAGATTCATACCTCTCTCGATGGTATTTCCACGTAAGTGAATATAACGAACTTTACTGGAATTCGAAATCGGTTCTCTGATTTCCAAATATGTGGCAATGATCAGGATCGATGTTGCATAACTTCGGGGATCGGACGAGATCAAGTCTTTCAACGTGAAATAAGATGGCTTGGAGAATTTGACACACGGAGGATATTCTGAAGGCAAGTGGAGTTAGAGGAAAACACTGAAAATATTAATTAATTGCTTAGATAAGATAGAAAATGGCGAAGAACTTGATCGCCCAGATCCTAAAGGGATACGGCAAATAAAAGAAGAAATATTTGATTACTAAAATACCCACTTTTTTCTCCAAATATTAAAACTCCTAAAGTTTTTAATAAATTCATGAAAATAAACTTATTGATGAAGTTTCATGACACATCTATCCGATGTCAGATCAAAACGTAAAAGGAATGTTGCTATGGTAACGGAGGTATGGTACGCCCAGTAAAGCCGCTTTGCATAGATCGACCTTGAAATCTGATACGTATAACCACTAACGTATAACGCTCTTACTACTGTTGATTATAACAGTACGCGGAAGGAAAGTGTGTAGTGTGTGGTCGACTCACTGCACCATCAGAGTTTCTGTCAGTGACCACGACTTGTCCAGCAATTCTGGGCCAAGTACAACATTCTCCACGTTCGGCAACCACCATATTTTCTAGATATCACGCTTTTCGTCTTTTTTACCCTTCAAAACTCAAATCCAACTGAAAATGGAATTATAGCCCGAATCAGAGTTAAAGTAGGGTTTTGAAGTTCCATGGAGTTTAAAATTGGTATTGCTGTTTTCTAAGTCCACTTAGTTTTGGGCAAGAACCCAATGAGCCTTCGACAGGGGCTAGCTTGAAAGTCCGCACTGATTACGAAATTTAAGCCAGTTTCTAAAAAGATGAAGATACCGGGTGTGCATAAAATTTCATAATTTTTTTTACAATGAAGTTCGCCTTGTACAAGACTCCGGAGCTACTTATGGTACAGAGTTACAGAGTAAGAGGTAGAATTTATACGAATACATGGGGTAGATAATGGTTAACACTAGCCTTTAACAGGTTAAGACTGTCGTGATCGGGGTAACATCTTCTTGGGTGTCGGTTCCAAAAAGCAGGTAAAGGGCTACGCAAAAATAGACAAATTCTATGTGGATAAGTGAGGAAGATAACGGTTCACCCTAGACTTTAACAGGTTAAGATTGAGGAAACTTCTTCTTGGGGGTCGGTTCCACAAAACAGTGGAGAAGCTGTTTGGGTGGAACTTACTTCTTTGTCACCAATAAATTACAGAGGAAAATCAGGGACATGGTTTTTGTAGAAATGCTTTCGTGTAAATTTTTTTTCGAGTCTCGGTTCTTAAAATTTCAACTTTGACATTTTGCCAGGTCAGACCGACATTGGTTTTTCTTGATGTTTCGAACAGGTGTCTGTTTGGAATTAATTTTCTTTTTTATTGTCACCAACCATACCTCAAACTCTGTGATGGGATGAGCGATGTGTATGCGTGCCGTGTGGGTAGTGGTTGAATTTTCATATCTAACACTTGCCCCTATCAACTCTCTTTCTCCCACTCATCTCCAAGAATAAGGAATATTTGATCGGCACCAAAGATTAATCTAGTTATCAAGAAATAATCAGTTCTTACTTAGCAAATTTATTACAAACTTACCAAGAGAAGAATATGACTAATTATTATGAAATAAATAAAATGCTGGAGATTTTATAGAAAGTGCCTCACAAAAACAAAAACAAAAAACATGAAATTTGGTAGAGTTTATTTAACTGCTCGAATTTTATTTACAGTTATTTGAAACAAATCAAAGGATAGAAATTTAGTCGCTTAAAAGAGAACTAAAATGGTAGATGTGGTATTCAAACTAAAGAACTCTGGCAAAATTTATTGACATTTTTTCAGTCTTCAAGTCGGATGGGTTTTCTTAAAAACAACAATCACTTCGCGTTGAAAATTTGAAAACCGCGACATCCTGGAACAACAAATGTTTAAAAAATGTATATGTTAGTTAATATTTTTAGTTCATTGATGTAGTAAAATATATAGTTAATGGTTTTTATATGTTGTTTTCATCATATAGCAAATATAAAATTCCCTGTATTTTTTATGCATCAATATATATATATATATATATATATATATATATATATATATATGTGTGTGTGTGTGTGTGTGTGTACTCCTTATCTATCTATCTATCTATATACCTATCTATCTATCTATCTCAGTTTAAATCAATCTACAGAGTGGTTCACAAAAGACATGAAATTTGGTACAGTTTATTTAACTGTTGGAAGTTTTGTTACAGTTATTTGAAACAA
>OZ010604.1:26834184-26844184 GCA_963932145.1 Acanthosepion lycidas | reverse complement strand
ACCAGTAACTTCATTTTCTTTGATAGTGATACGATGATTGAAATGTGAAGGAATCGCACGACGTTTCAACAAGTGACAAATTAATCTCCGAGATAGTATGATGCATATATGACCTATGTAGTAATTTTATGCTGTTTTTTAGATTATTGTTATTGGAGATTAAATCTCTGAAGGGATATGAGAATTCACAAACAACATTGTTTTTTACAAAAGTGGTATTTTTGAGATCCCGCGTTATTAGAAATAATTGGGTTAGGTGTTTTGAACTTTATATAGTAAATAATAAACCTACGGTTGTTTTTTTTTTTTTTTTTTTTTTTTTTCCATATTATGTCTGGCCTTTGTAATTGTTATTTTCTTTTGAACGGCGCCAAGGGCCATAAGTCCGGATTAGGAAGGAGGCGGAACCAGTATATTGTTACACAGCTGAGGGTAAAAGAAAATAGAATCTGTAATATTTGATTCGCGAGGTCGGTCAGAAAATAATAACGGGTTGAATGCAGAAGGTGGGTGAGATTTGAAAGGGAAGTTAGGTGAGGAAAATGAAATTATAGGCAAAAAAAAATAATCCCTGAAAAAGTGACTGCATTTAACAGCTATGTGTCAAGGAAACGGTATAATTTAATAATGAAACAAATCTATAATCCACTAAAGTTGAACTTTGCCTGAAGTATAAATGATAACGTGTTGACCACGAGATCAAAATGAATACTGGTAATATTAATGCTAATATTAGCTGTTTCCTTCTTAGGAAACTTTCAGCATCCGTTGACGAAGCAGCCAGTTTTACCTGAGTTTGGCTTTTTTGCATAACTGGACGTACCTGGGCAATGTGTAGCAACCGTTCTTCTCATCTATAATGGTAATGCTAATATTACCAGTTCTTTATATTTGGGTACGTCCACAGAAAGCGCCTTACTTAAGGTTGTGCTGTCAACAAGGATTTTCCGGAATTGAGTACGCGGGCAGGCATGTTTTTTTTTAATTGTCTAAAAATGGTAGAGTGAGCTTAACTCTACATTTAAATGATAACTCTAACAACACAACTATATTTAAACATGAAAACAATAAACAAAAATTAAAAATTCTTGGAGCTTTATACATAAAACTGTTGAAACCTAACCTGAACAAAATAAACTATGAAATCGCCACAAATATCCTTAAATGCCTATAATTTATAACAGAAGCCATTGGTTTATACCAACAGCTTCCCATACTTAATACTTCTCGTTTTTCACTCTCGCTTGGTCATGTGTGACGTCACGAGCTGCGATGCGATTTTCGATTCCACGTCTCGTATATACGAGTTTGTCGTTTCGGCACCTCGACTTGGTGTAATGGTTAGCAAGCTTGTCTCGTTAGGACAATTACGAATGAGTAGTGAGTTCGATCCTCACTGGGTGCCCCTTACTTTCAGCCTTGTGCCACATCCAAGCTACGCTTGGAAAATCACTATACCAGTTTGTCGTTACTTTGAAATTTTTCATGCAGCAAGGGCAGACTATCATTGTTGTTTCATCCGTATGTTGTTTGATTTATTGAAATTGTCATCTTTGATAATGGCTTATGTAAGCCGAAATCTTAGAATGGATTTAAACATGTATCAATATGGTGTTTTCCTTTCGTCTTTCAAAGATAATGTGATTAAGCTTATCAGACAATATGATACGAACTTACGTAAAATAAATAAACAAAACTTGTCTATATTATTTAATGAAACATGCATTAATGAAAAATTGATGCCTATATATATATATATATATATATATATATATATATATATATATATATATGCAGGGTGTCCCAAAATAATGTATACACTCTTTAAATATTAATAGTTAATAATACATTTTTTATATGGATGAAAATATGCAAATAAGATGGATTGGAAGAAGAGGGACAGTTGAATACCCACCTTGATCACTAGATTTGACACACTTGGATTTCTTTTTGTGGGGGTTTCTAAAAGAGAAAGCTTACAGCAGGAAACCTGAAACAATTGCTGAAATGAGAATAGCAATTGAAGAAAAATGTTCTCAAATACCAGAGGAAATGATACTGGACGTTTGTAGGTCTATTTCTTCAAGATATGAAAAGTGTATTGAACAGAATGGCAACCAGTTTGAGCACTTGATGTAAACTCATCATTATATGAACATTCTACCATTGCCCTAAGTAGCTTTTATCTTATTAAAGTTAATTTTCTATACTTTTTGTATATTTTACTCTCAAATTCTTTAAATGTGTATTCTTTCTCTTGTATTAATCTTATTTACAAGTAAAAATACATATATTGAATAAATTTTAACGATTCAAAAAGTGTATATATTATTTTGGGATACCTATATATATATATATATATATATATATATATATCAGAGTCTGTCTATATTTCTGAGATGAGGTATTATGTACAGTATTTACATTATTCGGACTATTGTCCTCATCTTTGTCGCCATATTTATCACAACGTTTCGGCCGTTGTACGCTCCGGCCTTCTTCGGGTGGTTGGAATTTCGAACTGAACCCTTTATCCTCAAGGACACATGGCACAGTGGATAAAGGCGTTGGTTAGATCCAATGACAGACCCAAAGAGTGTGAGTTCAACACACGGTTAAGGCAGAACTTTCAGAGGGAAAATTAGCAGGAGATAACTGATAACTGACATCAAACAAACATGGCATGTGGAACTAGAACAGTCTAACCCAGTGATCGAAATAAAGGGTTCAGTTCGAAATTCCAACCAACTGAAGAAGGCCGGAGCGTACAACGGCCGAAACGTTGTGATAAATATGGCGACAAAGATGAGGACAATAGTCCGAATAATGTAAATACTATATATATATATATATATATATATATATATATATATATATATATATATATATATATATATATATTCTGAAACTTTATTTGAGGAATATTAACTGATTTAAAATATAATTAATCCGATTTGAAACAAATATTTTAGTCGTCTTACATTGCAATGTAATTGTCTTTCTTAAAACTACTTCTGAGAATAAAATATAATTTTGTGAAACTTTATTTGAGGAACATTAGTTCATTTAAAATATAATTAATCTGATTTGAAACAAATATTATTTACATTTAGTTTATAATATCGCAGAACTGCACTTTTCTTTTAGTACAGCGGTAGCTGTTTATTTAAGCTGTTGACGTGTTTGAAAGCTTGATGAGAAATTGAAATGTTTCTATTTTTTTCTCTATAGAGGATTTGGTGGTAAAACGAATGACTGATTTAACTAGAGTTCTAAATTTTTAAGTACTCGGTACTTTTAAAACGTTAAGAAAATATTCTAAGTAATCTAATGTTTTACTTCATTTTAGATACTTTCTCACTTTAAATTTACTATCGTTATAGTACTTATTTTCGAATAATGTCGTGTATGGTTGAATGTATTTACATATTCCCCAATTTATTAATCATATATTGAAAACTTAGTGCAAATCATCAAACGCTAATATTTTTAAAAGAATTATGACATTTTTTGTATGCGTATAAAAATGGCGATTTATTTTTGTTTAAAATGCAATGACAGATTTTTCAATATTTCAATATCGCTCAACACATCGTCAGTATTTGTTTCATCGGCGTTTTTCTTACGGTAGAGGTAGTAGTAATTTTCCTCAGCCACAAATATTTTTTCCACTAGTTTTTGTTTTAGGAACTTAGCCATATGTTCCAAATAAAAATATAATCTATAAAATCTAGAATCTATTAGATGTTTGTGGTACCCATTGCTGGAATGAACTGAAACTTGTAGTTGAATTTTCTCTTCCTTTAAGTGTTGTGGGGCCCTCCCCTTTTTACATAAGATGGACTCGTCCAAAGTATACTTATACTGACAGAGAGAATACCTGGTTGAGATACGTGAAGATACGTTGAGACAGATTGAGAGATACGGAGACAGAGACAGGGTGTTTTCAGAAAGTTATACAAAGAGAGAGAGAGAGGTGATTACGGTTTACTTACAGAGACTTGTACATATACTTTCTACTAACCCGCATTCCTGGACTACTATCTTCACTTCAAGTCTGAATTCTTACGTTTAATACACTTATTTTTATATCTCAATTACTGGCGTTGTTTATTTATTTGTGCAGGATTCCATCCACGGAATCCACAACATTAAGAAACAAATCTTTCTCTCATTTTTTTATTTATTTATGGTAACAACATTTCTGCTTCTTTAGAGCAATTAAAGGTATTGATGTTCAATTTTCAATATTAAAGAACTCTTTAAAAAAAAATGGTAACTTCAAAAGTTATCACAGGTAGGCAATTTTTCCGGGACATATTGTTTAGGGAGGCAAATGTCCAGGGACGAAATTGTCTGTCCACCGGGCGAAACTACCTCTGGCGTAGCTTATTCTATGTTCAATTTCTTTATTTATTATACTTAATTAGTTAAGGTGCCAAAAACGAAATGGAAGTAATTGTACATTCTCCCGATCCTACAAGCGAAGAAAAATCATATATTTTCTATGTCAATGTGTTAAACTTGACATATTTAGCATAGGTATTACAATAACCCAGAACCTGTACTGGCAGGGATCCGCCTGCGTCCGAATAGAAAATGATTTCAGTAAATAACAATCAGTTATGTGCCATGCGTGATACACGCTTAGGCGATCATGTATTTTTCGATACATAACTGACGAGGCAGTTTTCTTTCCCGCAATAGATTCACATTTCTTTCTGAGGTAGACCAGTTGTCATCCAAGGCTGTAGGACCCGGTCTGTCCTGCTATTTACCCATAGCTGGCGGGGGGAGAAGAAGAGGATTCATACCTTTCCCAAGGGTACTAGCACTTAAGTGAATGCAACGAATTCAACTGGAATTCGAACTCGGCTCTCCGATTCCTCAATCCGAGCCGCTATCCATTATTCCACCGTAAATATACAAATACAAAAACAGATGTAAGACAAGGATTAATTCAATCTATACATTGAGGCGATTCTGAACGAATTAGAATTCTACCAGAATTTATTATTGGTAGACACAATCTTAACAGCATAAAATATGCAGATGAAAGTGTTAACAGCAGACACAGAAAAAGAACTATGAGAAATTCTACAGAATGTAGTGAAGGATAATGAGAAGAAAGGACAAAACATCAATTGTAAGAAGACAGAATGCACGGTTGTCATTGGAAGGAACAGCTCAATATCCAAGTTATAAACTGGAGATACCAAAATCAACAATTTAAACATATGGAAAGTGTTAAAAAACAGAAGCCGGAAAGTAAAACACTGGATTCCAGAGACGCATTTGGATAAGTATTAAGAAACAGAAAAAAATCGTTTGGAAATAAAGAAAAGTGTACCAAACTGTTATATAATATCAGCCCTCCTATATGGCAATGAATATTGGACAATCTCCTCACAGATGAAGAGGAGACTTAGAGTGACAGAAACGTTGTTCTACAGAAGGATGATGAGAATACCATGGACTAAATATGTAAGTAACGGCGAAGTTTTAAAGAAAATGTAAAAAAAAAATTAAAAAAAATGGCACGTATACTTAACATCAGGAAGAGACAGTTGAAATCTCTAAGGAATATGATGAGTGTAATGGCCTTGTTCCTTGTACGACGGTGATAGTCCAAGGTAGAACCAATAAAGAAGAACTCGAACACGGATATGGAATAACACAGATATATTACAAACAGGAATATATAAAGAGAGATAGAAAAGTGTTAGTACGAACAATCAGGTTTAGTAGTAATGGTCTGAACGCGACTCTGTTTCGGACTGCCTCTGACTCGACTGACTGACTGACTCGCTCGCTCTGACTGACTAACAAACTCCTGGCGGACTTCACTACAGACTTCAGACTGAACTCCCTGCTTCCTCTTGAGGCGCAGTATTTATTACGTATGGAATAGTCCATTATGTTATTATGGATAAGGTCCCATAACACTGAGGAAAGAGGACTTGGAAAATTTGATACTCATAGGACAGATTGAAGGCAAGAGGGACGGAAGAAAACAACGAATAACCTACTTAGAGAGCTTGAGTAAATGGGTGACGTGACAAGATTTTGCAAAGATAAGAAAGAGACAACAAATATTAAAAGCTAAAAAGGACAAGAAATTGGGTGTGGAGACATTTTCACGTTTTGTCTTTTCATTTAATCTAAGTACACCCGAGTTGGTCAATTGTATAGCTGCGTGTATGCATATATGTAAATGCGTTATAATGTGTCCATGTCTCTACAAGGATGTGAAACTATATAGATTTTTAGTGAGATCTACCCTATACAAGGCCCGAGAGCCACTCGAGCTATAGGGCTACAAAGAGGCACAGTTTATGTTGATATGTGTGGAAGATAACAGTTAGCTCCTAGATTTGAACAGGTTAAGTTTGTAATGATCAGGAAAACATCCTCTTGGAAGTCGGATCCACAAAGCAGTAGTTTGCGGGGAGAAGTTGCTTGAATGGAACAAGATTGTAGTGATTGGTAAAATATCCTCTTGGGAGTCGGTTATATGGAGTAGTGGTTCTCAGGAAGAAGCTGCTCGAGTAGAACTTAATTCTCACCAATGGAATACGGAGAGAACGAAGGTGGTTAGCTAATATGAGCGTAGCATGGTGGGTCCTAGCCTTGATGGTTAGAACTGGTGAGACTAAAGAATGTTGCTCGTCTGAGCACTTTCTATGGAAGCAGCGATAGAGAAGAGATGTTTAAGACGTTTCTCCTCTAAGAAAGTGGTTGTAGGGTGGAAAATATTTTGTCAGCCACAAGAACTCGGAAAGTCTTTTGGAGTCTATCGAGACTAAGGACAGGGCAGCTCCTGTGCAAATATGACAGCAGGACTCCATTTTAGGCTTGATCTGGCTCTTGTAAAGTTAGGGGATGACACGAAGAGTGAGGTCCTTACCGGAGCGATACAGACAACCGGTCATTTTCCCTGCTTCTTTAGGGATGTATCGCAAAGTATTTAAGGACAGCAATACTTGTACGGAAACAAAGACAACTATGTATTTGCATGTGCGATAAATAATTTTCCATTTTGGTTGTATTTATTCTTCAGATAATAAAGGGAAATTATATACTATCCACGTATATATACAACATCAATTACATGTTGCCACTTACCAGGAAGCTTTTCGATACATTTTCAGTAAAATTCTGAAGGCTTTGATGTGAAATGTATTTTCACACACACACATACACACACACATACACACACACACACACACACACACACATATATATATATATATATATATATATATATATATATATATATATATATATATATATATATATACATATATACGTGTGTGTGTGTGAAAATTTTTATTTAATATGTATATTACATTGCGACACGAAAATTTCTATGTTTCAGGACTGAAAATATTTCAATCCCGTCATCAGGCAATGTTCGTTAACTTATTATGAAGATAATTTACTTTTGAAAACAGAAAACAATACGTTTGCTTATTAATAAGATTACTAGGAGGGAGGGATCCAGAAATTTAAAATCTTATGGGTATGTCTCTTTTGACTAATCAAAAGACAGTTCAAAGATAAGAAAATTTAAAAATATAGGTTAGATGTTGCGGGTAGGTGCCTACATGTCTCGGGGAACTATCATATGAAGACTCGACTTCATACTTCCGGTTAAGAATATACATTTAAGTTACGAAGAAATAATCTGAGAGACAGTTATATCTCTAAAAAAAAAGATTATTATTTTTTTTATTATTTTCATATATATTTTAGAACTACCTTAAATGGAGCTCTTGTATGATTAAATCGTTTTTATATATTAGGTTGGTGCAAAAATAATGTCGGTTTTTGACGTTAAAAGATACGTCAAAAACCGACATTATTTGCACCAACCTAATAATTTTGAACCTAAAATACAATGCTTATTTTATTCAATGTGCCTTAACAGATGGCAATATTAAAATTAAAAAAAGCAAGGAATTAAATCAATATTACATGTAGAATTATATATAATAAAATAATGGAAATTAATTGTAATGCATATATTTTTTATAACCTTTTAACGTAAACATTGTACATATAACAGTTCATTAAGTTGATTTAATAGATCGTTATTTTTGGGAAACTTAATTATATGTAGCCTTTCATGAAGACACAGAGAGCATGGCTGATTTAAGGGCTTATAAATTATTAATATTACAAATATTATGGTCTACGTTGTATTGAGCAGTTTTTAAAGAAGGAAATGCTAAAGAAATGTGGATTCTAAATCTGTTATTTCTCTTCATTTGGATACATATATATATATATATATATATATATATATATATATATATATATATATATATATATATACATACACACACACACACACACATATATATATATATATAATTATTTATTTAAAAAAGTTTATAACATAAATATGTTATAAAATCACTACAAGAATAGCCATTTTGTTTCAACACCCTCGGTGTCTTATCAAGTGATGACTTTGAATATATATATATATATATTTATGTACTAGACGCGCATCCTCGGATACAAGTGGTCAGCTTTTATATATATATATATACGATGGACATAAGAGCAAGACCCGGATCTTGCTCTTATGTCCATCGTCTTTTTCGTGTTGAATTGAATATGGTCTAATGTTAATTATGTTTTATGAATATGTCCTGAAGATGGTCTATTAGTCCGAAATGTCCGACGTTGACATTATATTAACATTACAACACCATAATTGCATATTGGGATTTTTGTTTGCGCTAGTCAGGGAAAAAGTTGATGGAGAGAAAAAGAAAAAGAATAAATAGGAATTTGGCGTAATTGAAACAAAAATTCTTTAAATTTTTAAAAAAATCTACCTACGTCTCTCCTTCTGTGAACATGCGTAGATGTGGCAACATTAACAAGCCTAGCCCAATGAAATCCTATCTGTGAAACGGGTCACAAAAAAATTTCCAATAACTTTTAAATAATATATATATATATATATATATATATATATATATATATATATATATATATATATATAGGCAAAACTCTCATTTACGGACCTCCCATCAGCGGACTTCGGATGTAACTGACAAAATCTGAGGGTAAAATTTTTTAAAATCTGCAAAAAAAAAAAATCTACCAAATCGTCAGCGATGTAATTAAAAA
Source organism: Acanthosepion lycidas (assembly GCA_963932145.1). Taxonomy (NCBI): domain Eukaryota; kingdom Metazoa; phylum Mollusca; class Cephalopoda; order Sepiida; family Sepiidae; genus Acanthosepion; species Acanthosepion lycidas. The sequence goes on along the minus strand of OZ010604.1, from coordinate 26,835,037 downwards.
TTTGCGGGCTTAACGGAACGAGTTGTATTAGTTCTCAAAGTAACCACTTGGCGGCTGAGACGCTCCTTTCAATTTTAAAATAATTTTATTATAATCTTTTCTATTTTATATATATATATATATATATATATATATATATATATATATATATATATATATATATTGTGGAGAAAATTATCACTTAACAGAGTAATGTTATTTCAATCATGCCGAATTCGAAGTTTCGTGATAGTTCTGAAGAATGAAGACATTACTACAATGCGCTACCGGAACTACGAAATCATTATGACTGAACCAACACGACTCACTTAAGTGACAAGTTTCTCCATATTATTTCTATTAACGCTATATCTTTACCTTGTGATATAGATCACTTTATAGCAAAAACGTTCCTGCCTAAAATGCCTTTCTACCAGTAATCTATGGAAAGGAACCACCAAGTTTGCCGCCAAAAAACCCTTACAATTTAATACTATATATATATATATATATATATATATATATATATAATCGACTCTCCAGTCGAGATTCGACGTATGAGGGTCAAGCAGATCAGTTTCCAGGAAACCGGCAGCCCGACACCGGCGCATGAGATTTGATTATAGTGGTGAAGGCCTCGTGCAGGACCACCCACACTTTTTGGAGAGACGAATACAGAGACCTGGTGCACCGAATGCCACAAGGTTCCCAAACGACCCTACGCAGGTTTTGAATTCAGAGTTGTCCTTGTCCTAGACCAGTTGCCATCCAAGGCTATAGAACCTAGTGTGTCTTGCTATTTTACCCACAGCTGGAGGGAGAAGAAGAGGATTCATACCTTTCCCAAGGGTATTAGCACGTAAGTGAATGTAAT
>OZ010604.1:26829184-26831684 GCA_963932145.1 Acanthosepion lycidas | reverse complement strand
ATGAATTGACAATGATATATACTATCTGTGTATTAAGTGTTGTTTTAAAAGTAACCAAAGACCCAATATTCTGCCCGTACCAAACAACCTGATGTTGACAAACCCCCTATTCATCAGTGACTACGTAGTGCAGGGTCAAAAGCTGAAACTGAAGTTTTCATTCTTACTGCAAAGGACCACTCAATAGAAATTGCCACGCTTACATACTGAAAAATTATGTTAGCCAAAATGCAGATTCTGTGATAAATATCCAGAAACAATTGACCATCAGGTTACGAGGTACTGGCACACACTCGATATAAAACATCTTATGACAGAGTGGGCCAATATCTGCCCGGGGAAATTTGCAACGCTTGCGGAATGGAAACTGCAAGAAGTTTGCATGAACACTAACTTTACCCGGGTGCAGAAATAGCACCTGTAACGATTTTATGGGACTTTATAACACATACACACAGAAGAATCAAAGCCAATCGTCCATACATCGTGATTAGAGACGGCAAAGAAATGATATGCCTTCATATTAATATGACAGTCCCTGCAGACTGTAATTCATCTTTTGAATATATTTTAAAAATCCATCAAAATACAAGGACCTTGAAATCCAAATCATAAAAAATTTGCATATTAGTATATCAAGAATTCCATTTGTAGCTGGAGCCCTCGGATTGATTTGAAAAGATTCATTAGTGGGTTTCCTGGTCGACCATGTCTTAAAAAAATACAAAAATTCTTCTCACAAATACAGCCTGCACGTTACGAAGGGCTTTAGCTGTGCAAAATATGTGTGATTTTTTATTACAAAACTGCTACGTGAAAATATCGTGATGCCATTTCTGACCTTAGGTTTCTGGTCGGGACCAGGAAAGAAATGCGTACACACCAGAAATCAAACGAAATAGAATAATAATAATAATAATAATAATAATAATAATAATAATAATAATAATAATAATAATAATAATAAATAAATAAATAAAATGAATGACGTAAAACAAATAGAGACGGCTGAAATTTCTTTTTCACGTAAAGAGGAAGGAAGGATTGAAAAATCTAACCGTCACGTAGGATCTGAATGAAAGAAAGTTAGAAGAAGGTAGCAAGTCAATTACCTGTCGACCTTATGTGAATGGATGGCGGGACGGGTAGCAGGGGCTTTAGCAAAGGGAGAAAAACTGCTGCGAGCTCCAAGGTATGTGAAATTTTGGTTAACCATTATCGTCCATGGCCTGAAGGGACGCGACACGTAGAAGAGCAGAATAGCGCAACTGATAAAAATTTTTTTAAACGCTGTCTTTTTTTCTTTTCGTAAATAGTACCCTTGTCTAAATGTTATAATAATAATAATAATAATAACGATAACAAATCGAAATCTTGAAAATGGAAACATCAACTATCCCTGTTGTAGTTAGAGCCCTCGGATTGGTTGGAAACGATTCCAGTAGACAAATTGAAGGGATTACTGGAAGCCCATGCCTTAAAGAAATACAAAAAATTGTTCTCACGACTACAGCCCACGCCTTATGAAGGGGTATATCAATGTAAAATATGTGTTTGTTTGTTTTGTTTTTTTTTTGTGGGGGGCGGGGGTTGTGGTCAGTAGAAAATGTCATGATGCCATTTCTAACCTTAGGTCTCTGGTCGAGACCTGGAAAGAAATGTGTACACACCAGAAATCAAAAGAAATAATAATAATAATAATAATAATAATAATAATAATAATAATAATAATCTTTTGTATATGATTAGTCCAACAGACAAAATATTAGGTTGGTGCTAAAATAATGTCGTTTTCTCACATAGTAACGTATGTGAGAAAACGACATTATTTTTGCACCAACATAATAGTAAGATGATGAGAAAATGTTAACAAAGGGAAATTTCGATCACGTCTGTGCTTTTTTCTAACCAATAATAAAATGAAGTTAGACTCGTATTTTAAATAAAAAGTAAAGAAAGCTGTGTTGCTCATGTGCAGATTTGTTGTAGGCTTACGTGAGTGAAGGTAAAAAAAATTTAATTAAATAAGATTTGATAGCAGAAGCACACACAGCCTAGCAAGATGGCCAGAAATGTTCCTTGATTCCATATTCAGTCTCTAAGTTGTTTTCTTCCTCTGTATGCCCCATTCAAATGGGGATATATATAGCCATCTCATTAGTAGCTACTTGATTGTTCACACTATCACCGTTTCTCGAGTGAGGTTGCCTCATCTGAAAGCTACTAACCGTGTTGTATAACTCAAGAAGATTTTTTAGCTAGAAACACCCTCATCTCCGTGGAGTTAGCATTTTGGGAACCCACATTACAGGGACAGTAAATTAATATTTTCAGACACACTGGATTGTATACTAATATTTTTTGTTTATTATTTCAATTTGAGTCCACAATTAGTTTCGGCCAGCATGGCCATCATCAGGAGAAAAAAGCCCTGCTTGTTAGCAGCAGTGAACTATAGGAGTGAATGACAGTCTTTGAAGAAAGTGAACTTTATCAGTAG
>OZ010604.1:26799184-26821684 GCA_963932145.1 Acanthosepion lycidas | reverse complement strand
ATATATATATATATATATATATATATATATATATATATATATATAAGCAAACATTGAAGTCAACACTCAGAGGCGACAGGCTCTTTCATGCTAAACGCAATTGTCAGGCCGACGATTGCCTCTTGCACTAAACAGCCTGTCGCCTCTGAGTACATACGCTCTATATCTGATATTGTGCACTTTATCCCATAAATATAGTACACCATAAAACTATATTTCTTCATATTTCATATATATATATATATATATATATATATATATATATATATATATATATATATATATATAGATATATATATATATTCGCCCTTGCATGGAGTATTGCTGCCATATATGGTCTGGTGCCCCTTCTGTTTGCCTCGGGGTTCTTGATAGGCTCCAGAGGCGGATATGCAATGTAGTTGGCCCTGCCCTGGCGTCTCGTCGACAGTCTCTTTCTCACAGACGCGCCGTCGCCTCCCTCTGTCTGTTCTACAAATACTTTCATGGAAATTGCTCCGAGGAGCTGCATTCGCTGGTTCCCAGGCGTCATGGGATCCAGCGTCTTACGAGGCTGGCATCCCGCTCTCACCCCTTCACTGTCGAAACTCCAAAATGTAGCCGTCTCTTCTACTCTAATAGCTTCATGTCTCGCACCTCTCGCCTGTGGAACTCCCTTCCCTATTCCTGTTTCCCTGTGAGCTATAATCTCCAGCTATTCAAGTGTAATGTCAATCGACATCTCCAGTTGCCTTGATCTATCCACTATCCTTTTTTCTATCACTCCTATCTGATCTTGCTCTAAATTTTCTGTAACCCCTTGCGTCCTAGTGGCTTCCCGCCTTGCTTGGGTTGAAATGCTTAAATATATATATATATATATATATATATATATATATATATATATATATATATATATATATATATGGTGACCCAAAAGTTTAACTTCATTTCGCAGGGCAATAATTTTCACAATTCTTTTTTATATAACCTCAAATGTTCACAAACCGTATAAAAACAGATCAAAACTTTATTTTTAATGTTTTATTTTTATTATCTCAATGGGAATCGGCCAGAGAGATGGATCGGAAGTGTTGGAGATGAAGAAAAAAATTTTTGATGAAATGGCCGCCGCGGTCACCGGACCTGTCCCTTTATGATTTCTTTTTATGGGAATATATGAAGAGACTGGTCTATGTCCCCGTTCTTCTTCCTAGCATTGATGAATTCAAGCAGAGAATCACTTCCGAACTGGATAATGTTACCAAAGATATGCTACGACGTGTTTGGCAAAAGCTTAATTACCGACTGACGTGTGCCGTGTCACAGGTTAGCTACAGAGTGAACACTTATGAAATCGGTCCTATAATAAACTTATGGTGTTTAACACCTAAAATGTTCAATTTCATTGGACTACACTTGGTAGTTTTCCAGATAATTGCTTTAAAAATTATGTCAAATTTTTGGAGACACCTTGCCTATGCAATATTTATGATAAATACGTATTTTAAGAAAAAAGATATATATATTATATATATATATATATATATATATATATATATATGTGTGTGTGTATATATATATATATATATATATATATATATATATATATATATATATATATATATATATATATATATATATAGAAACTACACATTATTAAGCTTCTAAACAATAAAAACCTATTAAGAATTAACGGTTTTCTGCCGACACAACCGAACTTACGCTCTGAATAACTAGCTAAAAACACGCATACAAAAAAATAAATTTTAAAATCCATAGCCCATATACATAGTTTTAATAACCTACAAAAATTGATAACCCTTTATGAAGTCGTCAAATAACAAACGTTACGGCCTTTTCATATACACAAATCCCTTTCATAAAGAGATATAATAAAAGAATAAAATAAAAATAAATAAATAAATCTCCGTAGACGCTCAAGCCAGACTATGCGAAAACTTCCTCCGTCGTAAATTTAGCCACCCCCACCTTACCGTGACCCGGCATCTATGAAAGTAACTCTATACTGATACAAATTATTAACGCCCCACCGCTGCCGATTCTAAACAATCCGCCCTTGTTGCCATGGAAATTTTCGATTTCAATTCTGACCATACTATTAATACTCGTAAATTTCAGAAATAAGTCCATTCCCAAAAAATTTCACTTGAAGATAGAACAGAGCCTACTTTAACTCAAGTTAATTCAAATATTATTTTGAAGTTTTCGGCTCTTGTTTTGAAACATGAGACCTCTTATGTAGCGAGTTGGAATCATATTTTTAAATAAATAATTATATATATATATATATATATATATATATATATATATATATATATTAATTGTTTTACTTCACCGGTTTCACTGCGTAGCTTTTCAAAAGATCGTTTGGTGGTTTTTAAACGTTTATCGGATTATCACCTACTGTCGATTTAGTTTGAGATAAAAAACAAGAAATAAAGACACAACTGGTTTTATCTCTGCCGCTTACGTTGAGGAAAAGACAATCGCTTTCGAAAGACGTAACTCCGGGTTGCGTAATAAACTGAATCTTGGCTTAAATTCTCTGACGAAGAGTTTTTCTTTGGTATTGCGTTTTTATTCAGTTGCTGCCATGTTAGAACTGGGGAGATATTAGGTTGGTGCAAAAATAATGTTTTCTCACATATGTTACTATGTGAGAAAATGACATTATTTGTGCACCAACCTAATATTTGGCAGATTTGGTCGCCCCGCATTCCTCTTTATGTTGGGTAAGCGACATTTATCTACTCTGAGGATGCTTAATTTCTGTCGATAAAATGTGGAAGTGTACGGCTAGTTTGACCAATGTAGCGTTCGTGGCAAGCTTTGCAGGTTATAATATATATTGAATTATCTGGTTTGCTGGAGAACCAATTTTTAATTTTTTAATTTAGGCCCGCATTTTCTGACTTTTAACAGGTAGCTACATGCTCCACAGTGGATTTGCTTTTCTTCTCTTTTCCTGAGGCCCTTCATTTGTGGTTTGAAATTTTGTAATCCCTCTCTTTCTTTCTCTGTCTCTCTCTGTATATATATACACACACACACACACACATATATATATATATATATATATATATATATATATATATATATATATATATGTGTGTGTGTGTGTGTGTGTGTGTGTGTGTTTTGAACGTGCTGTCCAAACCACTGGAAGTGTTTTATACTTGTTTATGAGGAGTTGGGGCCAGGATAATGGATACACAAAATAGGAGGTTTTTGTTCGCAAATTACCAATTATTTTCTCTCCTTCCATCAATCACCCATATGACAGATCGATATTTTGCACTTTAGACCTTGAAAACAAAGGAAAAATATTATCGGAAAACAAAATAATGATTTACAAGAACAAGAAATAAAATTGACAAAAGATGACAAATGCGAAATTCCAGGGGAGAAAAAGAGACAAAAGAATAACAATCAAGAAATATTGACTGATAATGAAATTGTTAAAATTTATCATTTGTTTTTTTATAAGCAGAGACAGGAAAATCGTGAGTATTCAGTTGGAACAAAAAAATTATAACCTAACAGGAACAACAAAATAATAATAATAATAATAATAATAATAATAATAATAATAATAATAATAAAATAGAAATCTCAAAAATGTGGCACATGGGAACATCAACAATCCCTGTTGTAGTTGAAGCCCTAGGACTGGTTGGAAAAGATTGCAGTAGACTAATTGCAGGGATTCCTGGAAGCCCATGCCTCAAGGAGATACAAAAAATTGTTCTGACAAGTACAGCCCACACTTTACGAAGGGCTCTATCTATGTAATTTTTATTTTATTTTATTTTTATTTTTATTTTTTTTATTTTTTTTTTTCCTTTTTTTTTTTTTTTTGTCAGTGAAAAGTGTCATGATGCCATTTCTAACCTTAGGTCCCTGGGTGGGACCCGGTAAGAAATGTGTAAACGCCAGAAAGCAAAGAAAATAAAATTAATAATAATAATAATAATAATAATAATAATAATAATAATAATAATAATGATGATGGATGACGCCTTCATCTCTATAATAGCCAATAATTTACTACAAGTATGTAAAATTCCAACTGCATGCAACCCCGTTCTCAGGTCAACGGTTAAAAATGGATTCCAGCGAATGAACCTCGTGGATTGACGCAACAGAAGCGCAATGTTTTTATCTTTTTTTTCTTTACCGTGTTTCTTTAGGATGTTGGCGGTCATGGCTCTTCACAATTTCCTGTCCTTTGTAGCTCTTATTAAATGTTGTCTTCTTGTTATCTCCCCTGAGCTCTGTTCAGCCATCCATATACTCAAGCTCGTTAGGTAGATTATGCGTTGTTTGCCTCTGTCCATCTTGCCTTTATCCGGCAGCTAGGTCTCTGATCCGGGGGTGGATTTGGGGAGCGTGGAAGCACCTTTTAATGCTGCTGTTCACAGCCCAACTGTTAGAATCTCAGTTGTGGGCAATTTTTTTTCCCCTCCCACAAACTGGGGTCAAAACACTATGAAATTGTAAAAATACATTTTTATAGTAAAAAAAAAAAAAAAAATCTTTAATACATTTTTGAAAAAAAATCCCCAATAGATTTAACGTTAAACATTTACAAAAAAAAAAAAAAAATACGTCAATGAAACTTGATCTACAAACTGATTTCTTACTATAAATAATATTGTATTCTATTCATACGAAACTACCCTAAGAATCTTTAAAATTAAATCTTGTCGGCATTATTGAATTGATATACCGTAAAAGATAATATCTTAAATCAAACCATCTTGTCTTCAGTCTGTTCTGTAAGTATCAATTGACCTAAGTCCATTTTCTCCGTTATGTATCCTCGTAATTTCAAGTTACTTTCTGTTGGGTTTAAGTGACTTTTTTGTTTCTATTCTCCCTAAAACTTCGTCGTTGCTTATATGTTCAGTCCATATTATTCTCAGCATCCTTCTGTAGAACAACATCTTCTGCTGTCTAAAGTCTTTTCTTAATCTGTGGGGATATTATCTAGCATTCACAGTCATATAGGCGGACTGATATTACATCATAGTCCGGTATTCTTTTCTTTTGTTTCTTGGGGCTTAGAAAAATTGACACTCACAAAACTTATTGAAGACACCTAGGAGAGATAAAAGCAGCGCATACTCCCCACCACACAAAATGCTTGCGTAAATGTTTGCAGGGATTAGTAATGATAGCAAAATATCAATAAATAAATTCCCTAAGACCTACAAAGGATAGGAAGATGTGGAGAGCTATGATTTCTCATGTCATAAAAGGGCACTGTTCATAGAAAAAGAAAACAAGATAAGTATTCAGAAGAGTCTGGGATGTTAAGCTCACAGATTTTCGATCGTTGCACTTTCTGACCTTCTTTAGTTGTCTCTTATTATATACTTGCTCTTTGGACCAACGTGCTCACATTTGGTTTTTATGTTGATCAAGGTTCGGTCGTTGCACTCTCCAGCCTTCTGCAACTGTCTACCTTATTTTGGATTGCCATTAAGATAAGAACGCTCATCATGGTTGTTTTTTCTTAAAATCTTCTGGTAGTTGTGTCCTTCCGCCTTATTCTGGACTTTATTACTAGGAATATGTACGGTGGAGTAATGGATAGCGGCTCGGATTGAGGAATCGGAGAACCGAGTTCGAATTCCAGTCGAATCCATTACATTCAATTACGTGCTACACTTGGGAAACGCGTGAATCCTCTACTTCTTCTTCTGAGTTCTTGCCTTTGATGGCAACTGGTCTACCTCAGAAAGAAATGGCAACCTACCACGGGAAAAAATCTGTCTCGTCAGTCATTTATCGAAGATTGCCTAAGTGTGTATCACGCATGGCACATAACTGAACTGATTCCTAGTCGGTGATTTCTTTGAAATTTCAAACCAGAAATTCGATCCACGATGATTGTTCGTTCTCCTTCCTCTAATCTCTCCTACTCACGTAGGAGAGATTATTCATGTCATATTTGTGTCCAAGTGCACATGCATTGGCTAAAATATTATGGTCTTTGAAAGTAAGAGGTTCAGTCCCTAGATCTGGTTGTTCTGAAATGGTACAATGATTCCCTTGAAGAAATGGCCAAGCGATACAGCAGGTGTGAATTAACTGATAAGAGTTATCTCCCCATAACATGGAAAACTGAATGAGAACATTTCACTACCATGGGATGAATAAAGAGTTTGTATTAAAATGTAAAAAAGATTACGTTGTACGATGTTATTTGCCTAAGAAGGCTGGAGAGTCAACAGCCGAAATATTTTGAGGAAAGACCAAAATGAACATGTTGGTCAAAATCTGTGTAGATTTCTGTGTATTTTAATTATTAATTAATTATTCACACTATTCGGACTGTTCTCCTCATCTTAATGCTACATTCCCGACGTTTCGGGCGTAGTACACTCCAGCCTTCTTCAGGTGATTGGACTTTCGAACTGAACCCTTTACTTCGTCCACCTAGTTCCATGTGTCATGCCTCTTCCAGATGTCTCAGTTATCTCCCTTTAATTCAATTCTCCAAGTTTTTTTTTTTCGCCAATGCCGTAGCCAAGTATTGATTGGATCCAGTGACTTGACTCAAAGAGTTTTGAGTTTAATACCAGGATATGTCACTGGTCAGAATTATCGCCTACCTTTGTAAAGGTAATGCAGTTTTAGTACTTCAAACTTGTAAATTCAGAAAGAAATGGACTTAACTATCATGATTCATGTACAAAGTGAACAATCATCGTAGATATTCGAAATGTTTGTCTGAATGTCCAACACAAACTTGTAAGCGTGGTAAGCAGATCTTTGTAGATAGAGTCAAGAGGAATTTCATTCCAAGCTTCAGTTAAGTTTCACTTCAATGAATCAATATCGACAATGTCACAACGAGGGTTTTGCAAGTGAATTAGGCGTATACTCCAGATACAGTAATCCATAACATTCTGATATGTCCCGGAAAGGGATATATTTGAACGAAGTAGCTAAGTGGTTTTGGCTACTATAACTAAATAGAATACGGTAACAGTAATCGACTGGTACGCATCGTAGTCGCAGGTAAGAAGTGTAGATCAATTGCGTAGTCCAATGGGCGTCGTTATAGACTTAGCTCTCAGACTAAGGCTCTTTGACTCTCCTACACGTCCGTCGGTATTGATGACGGACACCAGCCAATCATATTCCAGTGAGGGGGGAACACAGGTGTACGCATATTCCATTATATCACATTCAGATCTGGGCTTTTAGAGGGCCACAGAGACGGACCAATTAGAACTGGTTTATTTTCTCAAACATTAAATTTGCCGCTTTTTTACTGGGCACCCTGTAAGTGTAGCCTAATATATCTTAGATTCTTTAAGTATATAATTCTGCGATTTTTTATTATAAATAAAAGTTTATCCTGCATTTGGTGAGTTTCAATAAAACTTGACACCTACAAAATCAATTTTTTTAATTCGAAAATATTAGCTGAAATTCACATGATATATTGCTACTATAAAATAGTTTATAAAGTTTATTCTGAAAATTTTACCAACATCAATTGCTTAGTCTGTATTGGTGAGATGAGATATTGTAACTACAGAGTTCCCAGTAAAAATAAATCCAGAAAGAAATTAATTTCGCCATAATGATTCATGTACAAACTGGAAAAACACCGTAGATGTTTGAGAATTTTTCCTGTAAGTTCAACACAAAGTTGTAAGCGTGGTAACTTTATTCATGGTCATGAATAATCAAAAAAATTTATTCAAGGTCAATTATTCCTGAAAGATTAAACATTGGTAATAAATTTATCGCTTTTTACTGGGCATTCTAGTACATGCAGTATAATAATGGCTGAAGTTATAAAAATCTGGGATTAAAAATAAATCTATTAATTCTTTAGAAAACACAGTAGTTTGAGCAATTCAAACTTGCTGGCCATTTTCAGACGTGTATATTTTAGAGCTACTTTTGTGCCAATTAAATACGTTCACGATGACGACTGGCTATTTCTTTTCTCACCGTAGTGGGGTTAGAATTGTTCTTTTTTATGATTATTGCTTTTTCTTTTTTTGCTACGATTTGTAGCAATTTTTTTTTTTAAATAATATTTGTCGTAGTATTAGCAACATACATGATAATTACTAGGGAAAAGATTGCTACAACCATTGTCAGTTATGACAAAGATTATACTGTTCACACAATAAATTTGTTGGTGGTGATTATCTGTGAACTTCTTGGTTTGGACCTTAGTTATTGATCGGATTATTTCAGTAATGAGCGCGAAAAGTCCATAAATTTTTGTTAAGATCTCGATCAAGATAACTACTCATGCGGTTAAAAATGTCGGAAAATTGTCCTTTTTTATACAATTTTACTGTTTTCTTCTCTATTTCATACAAAACGCCATAAGGGTTGCGATTATTATGAGTTTTATGACTTCAATAATTATTTCACCTTTTGTTATCATCTCACGTATCAACGCAAAAATTACTACTACATTGCTATTAATAATACCACTACTATCACGGCTGGATATTGAACTTTTCTTTTTCTTTCTTGGTGATTCATTAACGTGTTCGTTAAAACTGAAAAGAAAAAGAAAAAACAAACAAACTAATAACGCAAACTATACATGACATCGATCTGGGCACATAGATAAAGCATGCGATAGATAAATCGTCGTCTAAATTACGCAAAAATGAAAATAACACTGATATCTCATTTTAACAGATATATTTACCAAAATCACAAAAAAAAAACCCTTGAAATCCCAGAGTAAATTTATTCAATAAAATCGCCTTTAGCTTCAACCACTGCCTCCAGACGACTTTGGAATTTCCTTCAACTCTTCTGAACGCTCACCCTGTTTAAGCTGGTGAATGCTGCCATCTTTGGTGTTACAAGTTTGTTGGTCTCTCGCTCAGCTGCACCCACGCATAATAATCAAGATGGTTACTGTCTGGGGAGTTAGGTGGCCAGATATCTAACAACCATGACTGGATACTTCTGCTTGAGTGGAATGGTTCAGAGTCCTGTTGCCAGGCACATGGGCTTCCTGCAGCCACCCTTTAACCCAGGGCAGCACTACCTCCTCAAGGCACTTGATGTGTGCCTCTGTGTTGAGTTTCAGGGCCTCACCAACAAATTTGGGAATTCTTTTCTTATCAGAACGATCAGAGTTTCCTTTTTAAGTTGGTGCATGCTGCCTTCAGTACATCTTTGGTATTAAAAGTAGTTTTGTTGGTCTCTCGCTCAACTGCACCCGACAAATAATAACCAAGGGGATTGCAGTCTGGGGAGTTAGGTGGCCATATCTAAGCGGTGATGTGTTTGCAGAAATTATTTAACTGCTACCACTGAGTTCTCCTGCTTGTGTGGCATAGTGAAAAGTCCTCTTGTAAAACATAGAGCCTTCGACCAGCCACCCTATTTACCCAGGTCAGCGCTACCTCTTCAACGTATTTGATATAGGCATCCTTGATGAGTCTGAGAACGTGTGGGAAAATGAATGGAGGCATAACGTCGCCATCACTAGTGACACTCCAAACAGCTTCGTAATCACCATTAGACTCATCCAACTCTTTCCGAATCCTCTACACTGTTCTCAGATTGACACCCAAACACTCTGAAATGTTCGTATTGGAGCTTCAGGGGTGAATGCCAAGCAGTAAAGCTTGCCGTTTCCAAATTTTTGGCGGAGTGAATTGTGTCATAGTGCTCTTTTTCTCACAGACGGTGCCCAACTGACCCTACTATACTGTGCAGTCGACAAAATCAATAACAAACCACGCGCATGCGCGAAATTAAAAATATAAAATGGTGACAATTTACCCAACACACCTTTTATAGGCAGTATTTATTTATTAGACATTCATGATGGATCTACAAAGAGAATTATACCGTTTGTCGAAATGCGTTCGTATATAGGCAAGTTTTACTTTGACTTCCTGAATTTCTGGAATAAGGACTTAACAGATTCTTTATTTACATTGTCTACATTCAAACGATATCCTTCATCTTTGTTGCTGCTATCACAACGTTTCAGCTATTGTGCCCTCCAGACTTCATCAGGTGTATGTTAATCTGGGTAACCCGCAGTGATTTCTAAACTGAACTCGTTCCATGTCCATGTCTATGGATATGCCGTTTAGTTCTTATTCTTGGTAACACTCGCCTGTCTCTACTGATTCACTAGTTGCTATTTACTTGGGATACACAGCCGTGTAGACTGAATTCTGCAGCCCTGGGTGGCTGTTATTTTAAGAGAAAGATAACTTTGGATTAAAAAAAAACAGGAAAGAAGCCCACTATCTTTTTCAAAGTTTCAAGGCAGTTCAACAAATAATAGAATTCGTGGATAGCCATTTTTTCAACGCCCTAAAGACATATAACATTAAAAATATAAAAGATAGAATTATCGTAACCCTGTTGACACTATTTTCATTCGGACTGTTGTCCTAATCTGTATTGTAGTTATCACAACTGTTTCCAAACTTCATCAGGTGTATATTGATCCAGGTAAGCTAAAGGAATTCTGAACTGAATTAATCTACCTGGATAGACTGTTGTTCCACTACTCATGTCTTGCGATATCTCGTCTAGTTCTTATTTTTAGTAACACTCGCATAAAAAAAAACAAAAAAACCCTTAAAAGCTGGTGTTATCCTAACACTATTGACACTATTTATAACCAGATTATTGTCCTCATCTTTGTTGTTGCTATCACAAAATGTCGGCTATTGGGCCCTCTCCTTCAGCCTTCAAGAAGTGTATATCGATCTGCGTAACCTACAGGGAATTCTGAACTGAACGCTTTATTTAATCTACCCGGATAGACTGTTCCCGATCCACTGCTTGTGTAGAGATATCTTGTTCTTATTGTTAGTAAAACTCGCCCGTTTTCCACTGAATCCAAGTACACAGTACCCAGTTCGAACTACGGGGAAATAGTTAAAACGATAATTCGTGAATTTGGTTACGTTGTAATTGTGGATTTCAATCCCTTGGCCTCGCAAGTGTGGATTTAGACTCAGTGGAAACGGATGCGGAATTGTAAAAAAATAAGAAGTAGATGAGATATCCCAAAACATGGACAGTGGAACGAAAACATTCAGAAAGTATTATTCCAATGTTTTAGTTCAAACTTAATAAAATTGTGTGTATTGATATGCGGGTATGTTAAATGCACAAGTCACTCACTGGCATAAACATTATATACACGCCTGCTAAGTCACACGTACACGGTGTGCCACGGTGAAAATCAGCACTGCTTTCATAATACAGTGATGAAAAACAACAAATATATGTGACTAACAAAGGTATTCTGCTAAAACATGATCGAAATTCAAAGAAATTTCATGCTCTGAATGTTCAGTTTATCTTAAGGAAAATTTAAAAATAAAAATGTTCCGTTTAGTTGAAAATATAATCAGAGCAGAGATAGTTTTGAAAATGCTTCCAGTAAAATAAAAAAAACCAAGAAGGAAAGAAAATGAAGTTTGTTGAAGATCATGTCGTAAACGCTAAAAAAAAAAAAATGTCGTTAACAGGTTTTAAAATGTAACGCGAACGCTTTGTTATTGGAATATTGATTTACTAAGTATAGCTTAGATGTGGCATAAGGCCGCAAGTCTGGAGCAAGCAGTGAGAATCAAACACACTACTAACTGATGCAAGCTTTTTAAACATTTCACAACGTTGAAGTACCCCTGTCTTATTGGCATACATGTGCGTTCTGGAATTAACCACGTTTTACCAAAAAGAATATATAAAAAAAAAATGCCAGCTAAATTTATTTAAATATTATTTATCAAAAATTTAATCGCATTTAATTTTAAAAGACTAGAATTCTTCACATTATTTATTATTGTTGAAATTATCGCTAAGATTTTTTGTCGAGATTTACAAACTCTGCGTTTCGTTCAATTTCACGAACGAATCGATGAAATTTGAATAATCTAATTTGTTTAGAAAAATGCAAAAACCCTACTTCGTGGTTTAATAATTTCTTTAATTTAAACAATAATTTTAAGAAATTTCTTTTTTTTCTTTCTTTTTAACAGCGAAAAATAAATTCTTAGGATTTCTTACTCTTGAGCTTGCAACATAAAACTAGCCATGCGTAAATATTTTTCTGGAGTCAAATTCCAACATTTTCAAGCATTTCGCCTTATCATTTGTTCATACTTTTCGCAAACGCATGGCGAATTGGAAACTGGATTCTTGTGTATATAAAAAACTTAAAGAAAATATATGCAAAAATAATATTTCATTTTCATTAAAGTATTTGTTATTTCAATCATTAAATTGTTTTTAAAATAGTGGGAGCATTATAGTGTGTTAAATAATTAAAAAAAATATTTTTCAAAACAATTAATGAAAATTTATTATACTAAAGTATACACCCTAGTAAAACCAATTATACTTTGGAACACCTTGTTTGCACTTCTCCCCAAAATTTGACTTTCATCAGTTGTTGTATGGCTATTTTAGACGGTGTGGCGGACGAACGGACGGACGAACTAAGGGTAGTTATAGAATTTTATATATAGATATAGGTAATTTTGATAATCAGACAATAGGTATATAAGCTTATGTTAATGGAATAAAAATAACTTTGAAAACGAGTGTTTTAAAGTGTTTAACGGATCATTTTATGGCGAGGAATACTAAAAAAACAAAAAAACAAGATGATTTATCTCCCTTAGATATGTTCCGCGGAACGCGTACAATGTACATTCATAGATTATACAAAGGATTCAGTTCAAAATTATACAAAGATTACCTTTAGTCGACAAACACCTGATAAAGGCTGGAGAGCTCATCAGCCGAAATGTTGCGATAACATCAAGAAAATGAGGATGATAGTCAGTATTTAGATAATATAAATATCAATGATTTTCTTTTTTTAAAAGTCACAAATAATTAAAAATCTAAAAATGAAAATAAAACGCTAAATTAGCTTTTTACCCGAATATTTCCGCAGTAATACGCTGGCGTATGGGTATGGCATTTGCATGCTTATCCCTTACATTCGACAATGTTCAATGTAAATGCAGTGGGTTCAGAAGAATAACTCTCCTCAACCTACCCCAAAAGCAGGGCTCGTCGTCCCTACAGACAAATTGTACACAGGGGAACTACTTAGGACTTCGTAGAGGTATTATCGTAGCTGTAGTAAGAATGGTAAGTAAGAATGTGTTGTTTTTGCTGTATAGAATACTGTGGTGTGTTTGGGTCAGTAATTGTGGCTAAATTTAATATAAGACAGATTGAAGACCAGTGTTCACCCATTCCCCTTTTGACCTTGAGCCACCTTTTTTTTTCTTTTTGTGCAAAATAAATATTGCTCAATGGAAGAGTGAAAACCATATTCGTTTGCACATCAAAACCGGCGCAAATTTACACAGAAGCTACTGATGAGGTCCCTTTTTAAGAATGAAGTTGGTAAAGACGGAAATTATTTATGACACAGCTTAAAACGTAATTCTCTCAGAGTAATGGGCAACAAACTTTGTTCAGCTGAAGACAATGATGGTAGCCAAATGGTTTTATGTTTTGTATAGGATGTGCACGCGTATGTAGCGGTCATTAGCATCGGAAGTGAAAATAGTGTGCTGAGTTCAAGTGCGAGCCTGGTTTGCAATATTCCCTTTCATTCTAATACACTTGGGAAATGTATGAATAGATCCTTTCTCCACCATAAACTATTGGTTAAATAACGTTGAATGAACTTCATATCTTCCTGTAGCTAAAGTACGTCTAGGGGAACGACACCTGGTTTGTAAACCGTGGAGAACATAACATCACCATCATTGCAATCACAATTTCACCATCCTGGATAAAAATAGTGAATATGGCTGATGCTATCCTCCAGGATAGTGACTTATTGCGCTTTCTCGGGCTGAATTCTTCCTCTGACATGAAGTGGAACGATTATATTGCATCAAATGCTAGGCCTGCTGCCAGGAAAGTTGGTTTACTGTTTCGTACTAGACAAATTCTCTCGCACATTTATAAGTCTATTATTCGCATTGAATATTCCTATCACATCTTGTCTGCTATGCATTTAGTGGTTTTTGATAAAATACAAAGTATAATCTGCAATGTTACTGATCCTGATCTGGCATCTCTGCTTCAGTCACTTTCCCACCGCCGTAACGTAGCTTCCTTCTGTCTTTTCTATAAATAGCTTCATGGTAATTATTCGGATGAAGTTACCTCTATGGTACCCAGATTTTATGAATTTAAGCGCAGTACTATATTAGCGGAAAGCTCTCATGATGTTATATTTGAAATAATTACATGTAACCGTAAGTTCTATGCCAACATTTTCTTCTCTCGTATTTCTCGCTTGTTGAGCTCTCTTCCAGCTTCTTGCTTTCCAGTTAAAAAATTCGAAAATTCTAAATGTAATACCAATTGTTACCTACCATCTTCTTGATTCCTGTTCTTTTATTGTCCTCACGGCTAAATAGTATTTTATTTTCTCTTATTCTTTCACACTCAGTAACCCCTTATGTCTCTACCGGCTTCTGACTTTCCCAGTCAACATTGATCTTCAAAAATTTAAATGCCATGTCAATCGTTAACTTCTGTCTTCTTAATTCTTATTATCTTATTGTCCTCTCTCCTTAATAGTATTTTTTATATTCTCTCACATTCAGTAACCCCCTTGCGTCTTAGGAGCTTTATTTCCTTTCTAGGGGTGAAATGATTAAAAGACAAATTCACAGATGTTAAAAAGAAAAGAAAGTTGTGAAGAGGTGTGATTGTCTTCGGCCTGAAGGGATATGACATTTAAAAAGAAAATGTGTGTATGTCTTTGAGTGTGCCCCAACTGATGATAATTCTTTTCCAAAAAGTGTCGGTTGTGGGTGGTGAATAGATGCCACGGTCTGCATTTTCATTCATTCGTTTGTTTAGCATTAGTTTTTTTTTTCCTTTCTTTCATTGTATTTATTTATTTATTTATTTTGTTCCGTGTTGTTTCTGCAAAACAATCCCGGACAGAAAATCGATGTCAAAGATGGACGAGCAATAAGACACTGGTAATGGATACCTTCCGAGAACCTCAAGACTGTCACCGCTTGTTAGAAATGAAGCCGATAATGACGTATTTGGTGGCGGTACAGATCCGCTTCTGACAGAAGACGGAGGATGAGGAAGGCAACAGTAGAAGCAACGAGGATTGGGCAAATGAACGCGTGATGTCAGTATGGTGTTCTGCTTATTATCATCGCTTGTAGAATTTTTTAAATACTACAATAAGAACAAAATTCGACTGCTTGGGGTTGGCTGGTTGGTGCTAAGATTGTAGGGGTCTCTACGCGCCCTTTATTGACTGATACCAACGTCTATTTGAATATTTTTCCATGAATTTATTATTTTTAGTGTGTAAAAGCTATCAGTGGTTTTCATAACAGTTTCTCACTTTATTTTCTTCCATTCTTTTTCTTAAAAAAAAAGTGTCTGACTATTCTTTGGTATTTATATACCAACAAAAAATAATAGGTTCTTATAGATTCATCACCAGTTGTGTTGTGTTATGCCACTATATTCGCTAATTTAATCCGGAAAATACTACCTTATAATGGAAAAGATGAAATTACCGATTCCCATGTAGGGCATTCCTTGACCGTACAGTTACTGCTATTCACGCTTGAAATCAAATCATTTTCTTAAAACAGTATTCATTTAATCCTTTCACTCCAAACAAGGCAATAATTCCACTAAGACGCAAGAAGTTGCAACGTAAGAAGGAAGAACAAGAATCATAAGTACAATGCATTTTCTTTAGAATCGGGCTAACTGTGGAAAGACAATATTGAATCCATTGCTAGGTTAGCTGCTGAGAAAGTTGGTACACTCTCCTGCCAGATAATTTTTCTCACCAGAATCAATCTTACATATTTATAAGCCAAACCATTTGTCCATACTTCAAATAGTCCTACCACATATGGTCCGGTGCTGCTGTTATATATTTTAAAATTCTTGATAAAATCTAACGAAGAATCAGCAATATTATTGGTCCTGATCTGGCATCTCGGCTTCTGTCACTTTCCCACCAACATAAAGTTGCTATTTCTATAAATACTTTCATGGTAATTGTTCGGATAAGCTCTTCGCTGTTTTCTTTTCATATTGTAAATACTCATTGGGGTTAGTTTTTAAATTTTTGTTTTATTCCCCTCCAGCCACAGACAATGAATTGTACACAAGGGGACTAGCTACGACTTTCATGGAGACAATGAGGTATTATGGTGTATGTAGTTAGAACGGTAGGTAAGAATGCGTTGTTTTGGTGTAAGTAATATTGTTGTATGTTTGGGTCAGTGCTTGTGTCTAGCTAAGTTTAATGTTACGACAGAAGAAGAACATCCTTTTTCCCATTCACTATTTTGGCCTCGTGCCACATTTTGTTTGTTTGGGTTTTATGGCATATCCGCCACTGTGGGTTATTTAATGCCAAATCCAGTTTATATATATGCCAAATATATGAATTTTAAATTCCTATTTTGTATGGAACATTTTTAGAAAGCTAGAGCTTATTTGCTTGCACACTGCAAAATAATCCTAGATATTTTTTTGTTTAAGTCAAGAATTTCCATTTGATTGTTGATTGTTGATTGTTTTGTTTAACGGCATCTCAACCTTAGTGGTCACTTTATGCTGAAACGCATAGCTGGCAATATTATGGTTTCAAAACGTACAGCTGGCAACATTATTTTTTTGCAAAAAACGTATAGCTAGCAACATTATGGTTTCAAAAACTTATAGCTGGCAACATTATGGTTTCAAAAACACAGCTGGCAACATTATGGTTTCAAAAAAAGATAGCTGGCAACATTATGGTTTCAAAAAAAAACGTATAGCTGGCAACATTATGGTTTCAAAAACGTATAGCTGGCAACATTATTGTTTCAAAAACGTACAGCTGGCAACATTATTGTTTCAAAAACGTACAGCTGGCAACATTATTTTTTACAAAAAACGTATAGCTGGCAACATTATGGTTTCAAAAACGTGTAGCTGGCAACATTATGGTTTCAAAAACATATCCCTGACAACATTGTTTCAAAAACGCATAGCTGGAAGCATTATTGTTTCAAAAACGCATAGCTGAGGATTTGCTGTTGGATGTAGTTTATCACCATACCCAGGACGCGGATATAGTTTACCGTCATACCCAGGACGCGCCACATTTTGTATTTTTTTTTTTTACAAATAAATACCGTTCTTCGCTGTGGTACCTAAACTTTATGAATATAAGCGGAGTAATAGACTGGGGATGAAATCTCATCGGTATACAGTAGAGTTGGCTAGATGTAACCGTAAATGTTAAGAGTTTTCCTTTTCTCGCACTTCTCGCTTGTGGAACACTCTTCTAGCGCCATGTTTTTTTTAATCAACTTTAATCTTAAAAACGATTAAATGGAAAGTCAATCACTATTATCCTCCTGATTTAATGTTTCTGTTTTCTAAATACCTCCACAGCAAGTAACACCTTGTGTCTTAGTGGCTTTAGTGCCTTGCTTGAGTGTGATTTCGATTAAATTTTTTTTTTAAATTGTTTTCCCTGCCACTGCGTTTTTATTTTTGAGACAGTAAAAATATGTGCACCTACTGTTTTCAAATTGTTATAACTTTCTTTGTATTGTATGCATAGACTTGATGTTTTGTAGACTTATAAAGTTATGGGTGGGTAATATTTTCATATAATGCATTATGTTCTGCATGCATGTTTTAACAAAGAAAACATTGGGAAATGAAAAACAAAAAATCACAAATGTGTTGGCATAATTTTGCCACTGTCTACGGAGTTCTGATGTTATATCTTCCTTTTAATCCATCAGACTGTGGCACCGCTGGGAGTAGGGGGATGTGCAGGGTTCCATGTCACAATTTCTACACACGAATTTAGTCTGGTGATGTTTCTTGTCTCGGTTAGAACGTACCGGAGGGGAGAAAGCCTGCAGCTTTTCAGGAACTTAGACTACTACTCAAGTATTTTTCTAACCTCTCATTTAACTCTATGCTAACTACATATACATAGTACTCAGTAAGTGATCGAAAACGCGACATCGAAATACAGACAGGCATTGGATTAACGAAAGTTGCCTCCCCAAAGCTAAGCTAACTACTAAGAAACATGAAAATTTTGTTAATAACATTAAAGGCGCTCTGAATTGCTATATGGTACCAGTCCGCTTGTATAGCAGTGAATGCTGGACAATCTCACCGCGGAAGAAGAGGAAAGTGGAGGTAACAGAAAAATTGTTCTACAGAAGGATACTGAGAATTCGATGGGTGGAACCAGTAAACAATGAGAAAGACTTAAAGAAAACGGTAATAAAAAAAAAAAACACATACTCAGAATCAGGGAGAGCTGAAATTTATTGGGCACATATTAAGGAAGGAGGACTCGGAAAATTAACACTCACAGGGCATATCGAGGGCAAGAGAGATAGTGGATAGAATCGGTCCACCTACATGAGGAACTTGTGTGAATGGATGCCTGAGCCGAGACGGAAGTTTTGGCAAAAGGATAAACGCCACCGTATATGGACGTGTGTGTATGTGTGTGTGTGTGCGCGCGTGCGCGCGCGCGCAGGGGCGCGCTCGCTCGCGCGTATGTGAGCGAGAGAGGAAGAGCGAATAAGAGAGAGATAGGACAGAGTAGAAAGAAGAAGGCTGGTTTCTGACAATATTAAAGGGCAATAGACGCTTGATTGTATATGCCAGTATTCAGATTTTGATCCAGGAAACTTTCGGTATCCATTTGTAGAGTTAACCCCACTTACTTTCCTAACTAAAAAAAACAAACGCCATTAGGGGAGACTTTCTGAACCTATAAATATACTGTAATATTTTCTATCATTCTTTTTTTTTTCCATTTCCCTTAGACACGCTAGAATGTAGGTCTATCGTGAAACCTCGCCCATTGGGAAAGGCACACGCAAACACACACACATATACGTACGTACGCAACTTTCTTTCACTTCATTTTCTATCGGATTTCTACACACATTTTACATACATGAACAATTCACTAGTCTTTAAATTTTTTTCAGGCATGTTCATTGTATTGTCACATACATACAATATCGTTGCCTTTCTCCCTCGCAACAAATTAAATTTTTGTCTTGTTAATAATACATTGTCCTTTGTATATATGTGTTGGTTTTAGTTGTTTCTTTGTATTTTATTAGCTGGATTCACATGCAAGTCCCTCATTTTTGTTGTGGGATAAACATTCCAAGAGACACGTGTTTCCCAACTCAAGCACCAACGTAGATCCACGCGTAACGCATTGGCCAAACAACGTTACCGCCGGTTGAAATTTATACCGATTTTTAAAATTTTTGACGAGATTAGACTACTTAAGTGCTGCTTTCTTCCAAACCTTTAAAAAGTACTGTAACAAGTAAAACCTTTTTAAAGTACTGTGGAAAGACATCTTGATTATATCATTATTTTCGCATCCAATTAAAACTCATTATTGTTATTATTGTTGAAAAGTTTCAAGTGATATGGTTTTTATTAATATTCTACTAATATTATTACTATTATTAATGTTCTACTAATTTTTCGATGCTAAATTATGAAAAGTGGTACGAACCCGCCATCTTTAGGGAAAGTTGATTTTTCACTTTCTTTAAAAAAATCAAGACTGCGCTCATTGTTTTTGATGAAATACGTACTCACGCCAAATATTAGGGTCATGGCTTTTACCAATGTTTGAGCATTTAGCTTTAAATATTGTATGAAATATGTACAAAAGTACCTAATTTTCGCAGGTTTTTTCTTACAAACTGCCTTCTAACTTTTACTATTTCAAGTTAGTTATGTGCCATGTGTGACACACGCTTAGGCGATTTTTTTCCTGCAGTAAGTTGCCATTCTTTCTGCGGTAGACCAGTTGCTGTCCATGGCTATAGGGACCCAGCCTGTCCTGCTATTTACCCATAGTTGGTGGGAGAAGAACAGAATTCATACCTTTCCGAAGGTTATTAGCACGTAAGTGAATGTAACTGATTCGACTCGAATTCGAACTCAGTTCTCCGATTCCTCAATCCAAGCCGCTATCCATTACTCCAAATTTCAAGAATAAAGCTAAATAAAATTGATTATCATTTACATTAGATACATTGAATGGAAAAAAAAACATTATTCAAACTAGAATTAGAATTATGAATCGCCAAAGCAAAATGTGTTATTTTTCCCTCTCCTCTTCCTCCTCCTCCACTACTGTATTTCGATAAATATGGCCGAGTGGTTAGAACGTTCGCATTCTGACTATAAGACTCGGGTTCAAATCTCACCATGGTCGATTTAATGATATTGGACTGGAGGAGTCGATCCCAGCCTGAAAACCATACCACGGGTTGACCCAAGCATTGTGAGTGAAATTGGGTAAACGGAACCCTTCGGGGACGTCGATAGCTGTGCTAGCACGAAGTCACAAGTAATCGTGGCCGAGGGCTTGAGCGTGCTGGCCTTGTTCATATTGTTGATCACGCTAGATAACATGCTCTCTCCCAGAAACTGTAACTAAGGTCTGCTCAACATATTTGCCGTACAAACCACAGGTGGTCTCAGAGGCGTTGAATAAACACAAATGCGCCTGAGCAAGCGTCTAGCAGCCCTAGCAGACGTGTATCACCGAATACGAGTGTCCCGTAAGTAAATAAGTAAAATGATAAGTAAACACTGTAAAAAAAAAAAAAAAGAAAAAAGATGACAAAAACGTCTACTCAATGAATAAGATTTTTGAGATGATTTGATACATCGTAACTAATTAAAACAAAAAATAGATAAACATATATATAACACCATAATAGTGTGGGGTGGGGGATACATTATAAGACAAAACGTTTTAAATTTGCGTTGTTTATTAATAAACACGCTAAAACTATTGCACTGTATAACACAGTTTTTTTTTACGTATTTTTAACGTCAAAAAACGATATTATTTTTGCACCAACCTAATAATAATAATGTTCGTGTGTCATGAGTCTTGTCCAGGTAAAATTTTATAAGGCTGTGCTATAAGGCCTTCACTGATCACCGGAATTAAATTCCAACGCTCTGATTTCGAACCAGTACCTAATATTTAAACGAGTTTCTAAAAAAAAAAAAACGGTAAAGATTTGGAGAAAAATATTTTGTGTCATTATTTATCATGCCAAACCCCAACTTTCAAATTCAGGGCAATACCAAAATTTAGAGCATTTAGTTTAAAAGATCGTCTGGAAAAATGTACAGAATTCCCTAAATTTCCGCAGGAAGTTGCTTAGAACTCGACTACAAAATTTTAATATTTCATGAATAAATCGAAATAAATTTGATGTATTAGATTCATTGAATGGAAAATACAGGGTGACCGTAAAAAACGGGAATTTTTGAAGTGCGTATTGCCAGACATGAGCAAGTGGCAACACTGCGAGACAGTAACCTTGAGCAAGTAAACATTTCGCCATTTAAAATTCAAGATGAAATTCACAGTATCCCAGCTGAGATGTTGCAGCAGTCAATGAAGAATATCAACAGCAGATTTCAAGAATGCATTCGTACAGGAGGACGCCATCTACAGGGCGTAATTTTAAAAAAATGAAAATCCCATCATTGTTTCTTAAATGGCATGTTTTAAGGTTTCAATTACTATGAATAACATATTTTTCTTCCCTCACTCTTGGTTTTATTGGATTGTTAAAAAGTTCCCGTTTTTTGGGGTCAGCCTATATATTCAAGCCAGAATTCCAATTATTGGGTAAGGTTCTTCTTTTACAGCTTGTTCACCTTAAACAAGCCCAAAGAGTCACTCAAGTTAGAGAGTTACTGAGTAAGATTGCGGTAAAGGGGGAAGACAGGGGGATTAAGAAATGTATATTTTTGGATGTGTAGTAGATATATCAGTTGACCCTTGCAGAAACCAGAATTCTAGATGTCAGGGAAGCATATGAAGATTGTTTTGCGCCAGATTTACAAATGTCTTAGAAGTGAGCATAAGAAAACCAGGCTCGTATCATATTCCGAACAAAGTTGGTGTAAAATACACGTTTTCTTCCTTCATTTGCGTTTTCTTCGAGAAAAGCTGTATGTTGTTTAGTCTGCATGTATCGCCACTAATAAATAACAAAATACAGATATATATATATATTTATATTCACTGGTGTTGATCCATCGCTATATTCGCTAATTTGTTTTAGTTCAATGTGGCAAAAGCTAGATGTGTAGCGTGAAAATAAAAGATTGTCTTGCACCAGAATTACGTGTATGTGAACTTTTAATATATTCCGATACAATGTCGGTATGAAATAGCCAAATAAAATGCAACGAACTTACAACCGTGAAGTGATTGTTTCTTTGTTGGATTGTGTATTTGTTTTTATGTATATGTGCGTGTGGACGTGTGCTGATTGTGTGAGTGTATGAATGTGTGAGTGATAATGTGTAGGTATGCATGTGACAGTATGGGTGTGAGCGTGTGTTGGAGTATGTGTGCGCGTGTGAAAGTGTATACGAGTATTTCGCTAT
>OZ010604.1:26741684-26791684 GCA_963932145.1 Acanthosepion lycidas | reverse complement strand
TACTGTTTATTATAAACAGAACATTTACTTAAATACTTGTATCTATAAAAAGAACGTTAAACATAAAAATGTTTTTAATAAATAAATTGTCGGACTTTGTCTTAATGTGTATATATAGGTATATATATATATATGCCTTGTACTATAAAAAAAAATGTTCAAAATCTAAATTTCTGACACACTTGTTTGTATATTAATATTTTTTTTAATTAGTTACCTCGATTAGCTTCGGCCAGTATGGCCATCATCAGGAGAGAAATCCTTGCATGTTAGTAGCAATGAACTACAGAAGTGAATGACTGAAGAAGGTGAACTTTGCCTCTAGTATTCATTTGTTTTTTATTGTTAAATTTTGGTTAGTTCTTTTATTAGTCAAAATGCTTCTTTCAAGTTCTTTTAAGGAAGAGGCTGTGAGATTCATGAGTCTCAGATATACTCTCTTAGTCAGTTTGACAACTTTATCGGTTGCTGGGAAGGGGATATGTGTGTTATGTGTACGTTATCTTTTTATTTTATTGGAATGTATGTGTATGTGTGTATATTTGCATGAGTGTGTATGTGGGAAAGTGACAGATAGACAGAAACAGAATGAAAGAGATAGACATATATCAGCAGACTGATAGATAGCAAGATATATATATATAGAGAGAGAGAAAGAGAAAGAAATAGATAGATAGATAGATAGATAGATAGATAGATAGATAGATAGATAGATAGATAGATATGAAGGGACTGAGATGAAAGAAAGAAAGATACACAATGCGATAAATATCGGCATACTCTGATAGATAGATAGATAGATAGATAGATAGATAGATAGATATGAAGAGACTAGGATAGATAGATAGATAGATAGATAGATAGATAGATAGATAGATAGATAGATCTGAAGAGACTAGATAGATAGATAGATAGATAGATATGAAGAGACTAGTGCAGATAGATAGATAGATAGATAGATAGAGAGATAGATAGATAGATAGATAGATAGATAGATAGATATGAAGAGACTAGTGCAGATAGATAGATAGATAGATAGATAGATAGATAGATAGATATGAAGAGACTAGTGCAGATAGATAGATAGATAGATAGATAGATAGATAGATATGAAGAGACTAGTGCAGATAGATAGATAGATAGATAGATATATAGATAGATAGATATGAAGAGATTAGTGCAGATAGATAGATAGATAGATAGATAGATATGAAGAGACTAGTGCAGATAGATAGATAGATAGATAGATAGATAGATAGATAGATAGATAGATAGATATGAAAGGACTAGTACAGATAGATAGATAGATAGATAGATAGATAGATAGATAGATAGATAGATATGAAGGGACTGAGATGAATGAAAGAAAGATACAGAATGCGATAAATATCAGCATACTATGATAGATAGATAGATAGATAGATAGATAGATAGATAGATAGATAGATAGATAGATAGATAGATAGATAGATAGATATGAAGAGACTAGGATAGATAGATAGATAGATAGATAGATAGATAGATAGATAGATAGATATGAAAGGACTAGTACAGACAGATAGATAGATAGATAGATAGATAGATAGATAGATAGATAGATAGATAGATATGAATATCTTTAATTTCCCTCCTATTCCGCCCTTTCATTTCTGTTTGTTACTATCCTGTGTCTTTGACATGTCTTCGATATTGAACAAGTTACACAAATTAATTTCCATTCTGCATATCATTTGTAAGTAAACCAAACGGATATGTTATTGCGGAACTGGAATTCCTAATCTAGGTAAATATCAGAGGCAGAGAGTGAGAGAATAGAATTATACATCTGCAATGAATAAAACAAAATTATGAAACTCATACTTATAGGTCCTCACCTCACATCTCAGCTCCAGACTCTTTCCCAATGCCGTAAAGTATCCTCCCTTTGTCTTTTTTATTAATACTTCCATGTTGTGACGAACTTTCTACTATGGCATGTTGAGTCTTTGAATTTAAACTAAGTACTAGATTGGGGGCAACATTTAATTATTTTACTTGAAATGTATAGATACCGTAAGTTCTATGCTAACAGTTTCTTCTCTGGCACTTCTCGCCTGTAGAACTCTCTCCTGGCTTCCCAATCAACAGTGATCAACATTGATCTTCAAAAACTTTAAATGTAATGTCCATCGTTATATTCTGCCTTCTTAATTATTGTTCTTTTATTGTCCTCTCTCTTTAATAGTAGTTTTTCTCATATTCTCTAACACTCAGCAACTCCCTTTGCGTCTTAGCGGCTTTGGTACCTTGTTTGGAGGGAAATTTAAATGGATTGCCAGTCGTTATCTTCTGTCTTCTTAATTATTGTTCTTTTATTGTTCTCTCTCCTTAATAGTATTTTTTCTCGTATTCTCTAACACTCATTAACCCTTTGCGTCTTAGTGGCTTTAGCGCCTTGCTTGGGAAGAAGTTTAAATGCAATGTTCATCGTTATTTTATGTATTCTTAATTATTGTTTGTTTATTGTCCTCTCTCATTAATAGTAGTTTTTCTTCTATTCTCTAACACTCAGTAACTTCTTTGCGTTTTAGTGGCATTAGTACCTTGCTTGGAGGGAAGTTTAAATGCAATTTCAGTCATTATTTTCTGTCTTCTTAATTCCTGTTCTTTTATTCTCCTCTCTGCTTAATAGGGTTTTTTCATTTATTTTTTCTCATATTCTATATTACTTAGTAATCTCTTGCGGCTTAGTGGTTTTATTGCCTTGCTTGGTGTAAAATGATTAAAAAAAAAGTTACTGCGTGTTCCTTCCGGTCTTGGACTATTGCGACTCTTCTCAATTTCCTGTCCTTTGAAGGTCTTTGTAAATTGTGCGTTTTCGCTCTCTCTCCTAATCCCTGTCCTGCCAAACGTTTCCCCATGCTAGTTATGTAGGTTATTCGCTGCTCTCCTCTGTCTTTCTTGTCGTTAATATGTATGTCCTGGGAATGTCAAAGTTTCTGAGCCGACTTTCCTCATTATATGCTTTAGAAATGTCAACGATCTTTTTCTTATATTAAGTGACAGTGTCCTTTTTGTTTTTATTTTCTCTAAAACATTGCCGTTTCTCCCATGCTACGCTCAGCAGCCTTTTTTTTTGTTGTTGTTGCCTTCTTCATCTGTGATGAGATTTTCCAGCAGTCACTGAAAAAAAGAAAACCGAATTTATATAACAGTTACTTTTTTCTTTCTTTCTAACGAGATTTTTCTGTTTCTTAATACTTTGCTTCGGTTTTCGAAGGCATCTTTTGATATCCCAATGCGCTTTAGAATTTCAGTGTCGTATTTTCTGCCCGCTGTTAAAAACGCTTCGTAGATATTTAAATTTTTATATTTGCCTGATTTTGGCATCTCCAAATTGTTTTTCGCATGTTCAGTTCCTCTTTCCGCTGACAATCATACATTCTTTCTTGTGAAGCGTTTTAAAATATAAAACAATAAGAGAAAAAAAAAACAATAAAATAACGTAACATTCGCAAGACAAAAAATTAAGGAAAAAGACAGAGAGAATGAAAAAGAAAACGAAAAATAAAATGTAAAACTAATACAAAAAGAAAGAAATAAGGAAACAACAATAAAAAGAAAAGAGAAAAATAAAAGAAACAGGATGAAAAGAACTGCGCATGTGCAAAAACAATGTCAGACGTCAGCGATGCGGACGCGCCATAAATCTGAACATTGACCAATAAATACGGGACGTCAGAACAAGCTGTCCCCTAATATCTCGGCTACGTTGATTGATGACCAGCGGCAGCCAGGCGTGACCACCACATCTATGCTGACCACAGTTATCGACTTCCTCCTCTTTTTTTCTCTCCTTCACCTTTGTTAACCTTGTCCACAAGAAGGAACAAGAAACCTTTGTGGCCAGGATCGGTGATACTGAATGACAGACGTCTGGAGAAAGCAGCGGGCGTTGAATTGAGAGGAAATTGACCTCCCACACTACCATAACTTTTTTTTATTATTAAAGTCTCGGGCACCTTGCCTTGAGAAATAGTCGCGTAATGGAGAAATAGATTATAGAATTTTCCCCCGTGTGGGCTCAGGATCGGTAACTGGTTGGTAGGTTGCTGTTGGGAGCATAATGAATCGGGGTTTAGAGGTGTTTTGGAGAAATCTCAGCGAAAAAAAAAACATTAAATAGTTTGGGCTAAAACTAAAAGCAATCTAGCAGATATTTTCTTGTTTTTCAATAAATCGGTCGAGAGATTTACAAAAAGTGTGTAACTAGATTTTAAGAATAAGGTAATTGTTTTATTTAGCCTCTAAAATAAAAACAGTAAGCGAAAAGGAACTTTGTTGAACTAGATATTTGTTAAGTTTATTCTTAAATTCTTTACTAACAGTTTAGTTTTACTCTCGCACTTCTCGCTTGTGGAACTCTCTTCCGGCTTCTTGCTTCCCAGTCAAATTTGATTGTCAAAGATTTTAATGTGATATTATTCGCTATCTTCTGTCTTTTTAAATACTCTTCTCCCTTCTTTATAGTGTTTTTTTTCTCTCAATTTCTCTCACACACACTATTTGCGATTCACAGTGTTTATTACCTTTCTTCATGTAAAATGATTAAAAAAAAACTTATGAGCGAAAATTAAGATAGTATTGCCATAAACTGTTATTGTTATTTACATTCTGATTATCGCCTACTTTTTTTATTTATTTTTTATTTATTTACTTTTTTATTTTCTTTTTTCTTTTTTTTTTCATTTTTTGTTATTTTCACAGCATTAAGACCACTGTACCGTCTTTTTTTTCCATCCTAATTTCAGTTGATGTTCATCGTACAGTGTTAATAAGAATATTGCTTTGAATTTATTTTATTAGATAACGTACAATCAGCCATTTTTAATTTTCGGCTGGTATATTTAAGTCTTAATTCACTTACTCTATTTTGAATTAGGATCTGATCCCGGCGCCACACTGGACAGAAAGTCCGTCGCAAATCGAACACTTTGTGGCCGAAGTGACTGGCCTCTTGTGTGAATGCTGGCCATCACTAAAATTAGTGTCAAATATTGAAACTGACATGGAAAATCTTATTAAGATAAAAGAACATCATACGCCTATCCACAACTTACCAACAAAAAATGATTATTGTACCAAAAACTCTTACAATATCTGAAAGTTCTAATAAACGTAATCTGTTTAAGATAAAAAAAAAAAAAAAAAAAAAAAAAAAAAAATTTAATGGTCAAAAGCTGCTAATAATTTTAGTTAAATAAGTACTGTCTAAAATTACTGATAATAGAAGTCCTCTAGAAAATTTCCTTTAGAAAAGAATGACTATGTTTCCAACCTTGAAAAATTAACACTATTAAATTATTATTAAACCTACAGAGATCATTTTGCCGCACCTTGTATGTTACCAAAAATCACAATGGCTGACCGCTTGCATCTCTGTTGCAGACACCTACTCAGACAGTTTTTATGTTTGTCCAGCTCCCAGAGAACCCACGTGTATTTTCTACTACAACGATGCTGTGTGGACTCCTTATAAGGGAGTACATCGTATGCCGTAATCAAAAGATTGAAAAGCCCTCAGCTACGATGAATAATATGACTTGTTTCAATATTATCTTGAATGTTTTTATTAAATGGATGAGTGTCAACCATTATTAATTTTGTTAAATTCTTAAATCTTAATTTCCACTAGCTGTATCAGTTCTTGTAATACTGAATTTTACTACTAAATATACCATTGCCAAATATTATTATTAGGTTGGTGCAAAAATAATGACGTATTAATGTCGTTTTTTGACGTATTTTTTAACATCAAAAAACGATATTATTACGTCATTATTTTTGCACCAACCTAACACATGTCAATAACATTTCTTTCGTCTAATTTCTATTACTTTATTTCTTCTAGTAATAATCGTCTTAACATTATTTGCTTGAACATATTATGAAATGAATTATTGTCAACCTTATTAATTTGGGGGTATTATTAGTTCTAGAAATACAAAATATTATTAAACTAAAACAGTAATAATCTCGCTGGGTTTATTTCAAAGGTTGTTTATGATAAAAAATGACGAGTAAACAATATTACCAATTATCTTAGTTACACAAACCAGTTGATATCATATTTATCACATTGCATGAAAATTAACAGTCATAACTGATAAAAATAATATTTTTTATTAATTATTAGTTAATAATTAGTGAAACATTTCTGGGACCAGAAACGAATAAATACAAGAAAACATATTAATCCAAATATATCCTGATTAAAAGTATGAAAATAAATTATTTTATGATATCAGTAGATATATGTTTTACTACTTTATATTAAAAGTGAGATTTTTTCTCCATAAAATGCATTTTGAATAGAAAATCAAGAATTAATAGAGGATAAAATAAGTTTCATTGTTCCAATGTTGTTGGTAGTCACCCCTGCGTTGAATTTTGAAGTAATAGCTTAAAACTGGTCTCGTTCTTTTCAAAATGAGTGCAATTTTTATTATACATACGTGTTACTTCCTCACGTTTATTTCAAGAAACGAAGCGACAGCAAATCTGCATGCATCTATTTATTTATTTAGCATCAAGTCTTGTAATACATATAGCCTCATCACCTTTCATGTACTTATTTATTTTTAAATAAGTTTTAATATATATATATATATATATATATATATATATATATATATATATATATATATATATATTCAGTTGTAGCGATATGAGTTTGTGACACTAGTTTCACGTGTTTGCAATCATAAGAAAAACTGATTTATTTTTTAAAATTGGATTTATTTATGCTTGTTTGATTATGTTTGGTGGTAGAAGGGGGGAATCTACTTCTGTGTTTGTTTGCAGTGACACTCCCATGCGTATAGACACACATACACACAGGTGCACGCATTTTGATTCACACAAATACATATATATAAACAATCCAAGGCTAGGCGCAGACAGATATCCATATCTATCTATCTATCTATCTATCTATCTATCTATCTATCTATATATATATATATATATATATATATATATATATATATGTGTGTGTGTGTGTGTGTGTGTGTGTGTGTTTCAGTGTGTGTTTGTTGTGTTATACATATTTAAATTTACTTAATAATGTTATGATATATTTTTCACACGATTAATACTTAGAATATAATATGCAAGTGTTTATGTACGCGGATTGATATAAGCGTTTGCATCGAAAACAAATAATAAATTTCCTATTAAAAATGCCGTAGAAACAGAAAAATGGTCCTAGCCGAAGAATCCCATCTCTAATTTTAATGTAATTTGTCACTACACTTGGCAAGGGTTCAACGTAGAATATGCCCCTAAATTGCTTGAGATATTGTGCACTGTTTCAGCTTAGTCTCGAGAACACATACATGCATACAAAATTAGTGTTTTAGTAGAATATAGATGTATCATTGGCAAACATTACTTGTAACTCGTCACCTAGGTCAATCCCGATGTTGTCAGTTCTCGACTCGGTTACTATACTGACAACAAGACTATTTACTTTCGTCTTAGGTGTGCACCTGAAAGGATTTGATTGGGTGAAATTCGTAACTGATCTCAAAAAAAAAAAAAAGTGCTTCAATCTGTTCCAAGAAATAGTTTCTTTTTCTTGATCTTTTAACAATTTTTAAAGAAATTCTTCCTTTTTTTTCCTTTTTTTTTTTTTTTTTTTTTGTGGATTTCCATCTGCAAAAGTCGACTGATTCATTGCGTCTCGTCGAGTTAACGATTTCTACTGAGCTGAAGTGGAACGATAATATTGCATCAGTTGCTAAGTCTACTGAGAGGATAGATAGAGTATTAGATAGATATGAACTGAGATAGATAGATAGATAGATAGATAGATAGATAGAAACAAACATGGATAGAAAGAAAGACAGATAGATAGATAGATAGATAGATAGACAGATAGATAGATAGATAATGAACAAACTGAGATAGATAGAGAGATAATGAACAAACTGAGATAGATAGATAGATAGATAGATAGATAGATAGATAGATAGATAATGAACAAACTGAGATAGATAGATAGATAGATAGATAGATAGATAGATAATGAACAAACTGAGATAGATAGAGAGATAATGAACAAACTGAGATAGATAGATAGATAGATATGAACTGAGATAGATAGATAGATAGATAGATAGATAGATAGATAAATAGATAGATAGATGCAAACATGGATAGATAGATAGATAGATAGATAGATAGATAGATAGATAGATAATGAACAAACTGAGAGAGATAGATAATGAACAAACTGAGATAGATAGATAGATAGATAGATAGATAGAAACAAACATAGATAGATAGATAGATAGATAGATAGATAGATAGATAGATAGATATATAGATAATGAACAAACTGAGATAGATAGATAGATAGATAGATAGATAGATAGATAGATAGATAGATAGATAGATAGAAATAACAGGAATAGATAATCGTTTAAGACTCGCGATGGGATGCTTCCTCAGTCACTACAACTTTAATCACTTCAAGGCTAAAATCAACCATTATCTATTCTATATATCTTCAAAATATGCCACCTACATACTCTGTCCTTTTACGCCCTTGAATTGGATGAACATTAATGAAAAATAGCTTTGTGTGAACTACTCGAAGACGAGTAGAAGACAGAGAGATGAAGAACAGAATATTCACTCTGACCTCTGCCCGATTGACGGACAAAGGAGCTTTCTTTTTTAAGTCAGGCATTGTTTCTATTTGGCGATTTTATAATTATAGTCCTTTTGTTTAATTCCTCTCCTTTCTCTCCTTTCTCTCCTTTCTCTCTTTCCATACACTCCTACCCATAGTTTATCCCGTGTGTTTCGAGCGAGTGGTTCATGGATCCTTGGAGATCTGTCAAATAATGTCCAAGTTTCAGAATTTGAACATTTAAATTAAAACCATGAATTTTGAATTAGGATCTAATCCCGGCGCCACACTGGACAGAAGGTCCGTCGCAAATCGAACACTTTGTGGCCGAAGTGACTGACCTCCTGTGTGAATGTTGGTCATCACTTTAGAATTAGCGTGTCAAATATTCAAACTGACATGGAAAATCTTATTAAAATGAAAGAACATCATACGCCTATCCACAATTTACCAACAGAAAATGATTATTGTACCAAAAATTCTTACAATATTTGAAAGTTCTAATAAACGTAATCTGTTTAAGATGAAAAAAATAGAAAAAAGAAACTTTAATGGTCAAAAGCTGCGAATAATTTTAGTTAAATAAGTACTGTCTAAAATTACTGATAATAGAAGTCCTCTAGAAAATTTCCTTTAGAAAAGAATGACTTTATGTTTCCAACCTTGAAAAATTAACACTAACCTATAATATGAAAGTAATAGAAAATACAAATTAAAAATTTCGTTCTTTACTCTATTTCGCTTTTATTAAACCTACAAATGTGTGAGATCATTTTGTCTCACCCTGTATATTATCACAAAACACAATGGCTGACCGCTCGCATCTCTGTTGCAGACACCTACTCAGACAGATTTTATGTTTGTCCAGCTCCCAGAGAACCCACGTGTAATTTCTACTGCAACGATGCTGAGTGGACTCCTTAGAAGGGAGCGCATCATCTGCCGTGATCAAAAGTTTGAACAACTTCAGCCAGGATGACTTGTGTCTTCGTGCTTGCACAACCGCCGGCAAAGAATTCAGTCTGCCTAATTTCCGTCTGAACACCTAGCTCAAACCGTGGTGTATCGTTTTCATTTTTTAAAGAAGCCGCACGCTTAGACCGCCTCACCAGGCTGAGAATGTCAAAGAGTAACCATCCTGCTAAATCGACCATTGTCAGATTGGAACGTGAGCCTCATCAGAGAACATTTGAACCAGTCGGCTACGTGCCCACAAATCATGCACAGATATAAATAAAACATTTGCAGTAACTCAAAAAAAAATAGCAGTACCTGTAAAATGAATCAAAATGAGTACTTTAATGATTGAATAAGCTCTTTGCGATTTCTATGATAATAAAATAGATTTGTGCTAAAGAAACTTAGCAAAATGATGATGATGATGATGATGATGATGATGATGATGATAACAGTAACCACCACCACCACCATCCCGTATCTATCAATGAGGTTATGTAGTGCAGGTTTAAAAGCTGAAACCGAAGATTTTTATTCTGGCTGCAAAGGACCAATGCTTGCTAACTAGAAATTTCCAACCACACATACTGAAAAATTCTGTTAGCCCGAAATGTAGATTCTTTGGGAAATGGCGGCACACTGCCCAGTGGATAAAAGAGTTGTTTAGAGAAATCCTAAAGTGCCTTGACCCAAAGTGTTGTGAGTTCAATACCTGGTCGCAGCAGGGGTGAACAAAGAATTTGAGTTAATTTGCAGTGCAACACCCGCGCTCATCTCGCATTAATTATTTCCGGATTATTTACATTTATGTGTAATTCTTCATATTCCATTCGAATCTGGCATATTAAATTTGACCGTTTTGGAGTTATCGACAGTCAGATTTGGGATTCAGTCGCGTCGTTGGCCGAAAAAGTTGGTGACGTTTTCAGGCGAACAACATATTACAAATATTAAGCATTTAACCCAAACATAGGGGGAGAAAGATGAAATCATACCTTTCCCGAGGGTATTTACGCGAAATGGAAAGGAACAATGTAGACGGAAATTCAAAATTGGCTCGCTCGTTTGACGATTACATGTCTCTTTTGATTATGGCACATTATTTTTTTCCTGGCTCCAAATACACACCATGTCCTTCAAGATAATTTCTAATATATTTAAAAAAAATAACATAAATTAATATAATTATATTATCTTCAGTTTTGTTAACGTAAATTTTAAAATGATAGGGTGTCTAACAAAAGCAGAAGAATGTTTTCCTATGTTTTATAGATTATGCAAAAGTTTTGTTTGTTTGATTTTGTTTAGCGGCACATCAAATCTCTATGGGTTAATTAATGCTGAAATCTAAATATTTTGAACGTAGATAAAACGTATGGCTGGTCATTTTGCCTTAAAAAAAATGTATTGTTGGTAATTTTACTAAAAATATGTGTTGCTAGTAATTTAAAAAAAAAATATTTTTATACTTTCATAGTGTTTTATTTTTGTTTGGGAGTTCACTATTTGCCCATAGCTGGGACCCTTAAAGGTGCTACCACCCAAGGTCAGAGTTGATATGAATTCATCTCTTCTCTCCCATCTATGGGATAAAATAGCAGAACAGAGTGGATTCTCTAGCCGTGGTTGGCATCCAGTCTAGGATAAGAACCAGTCTGTATTTGATACCCTGTGTGGACCTAGCGAGGGACATGTTTGAACTTTAACTAAATTCCGCTTTTCATAATTGCAGTATAAACCAGAAGTTAGCTCTGTGGATGCTGAAAAAAGAGAGAACTACCCAGGAAGGTGGTCATTCTTGAATATTAGCAACTGAATCATATTCGAAATACATGTGAATATGAGGAAGCATGCTATTTTTTGTTTTGTCGGCGCGTTTTCCCCTCTACAGCCTATGGTGACAGCGTTTAATTTGGCTTGCAGACATTGCAATCGCTAATGTAATTTTACTCACCAAAACATTGGACGTTAAAGTACAAAGCCTCTGATCAGGACGTTTTGAGAAACGTAGAATCATCTTTTAATTGTTGGTGTTCTCAGGCCCACCTTGGCCCGGGGTGGTAGCACCTGGGGTCAAAACACTATAAAAGTGTAAAAATAGTTTTTAATAATACATTTTTGGGAAAATTATTACCAACAATACGTTTAAAAATATTACCAGTAATTAAAATCTTGTTGGCATTAAATAACTCATTGAGTTATTAAAACAAACCAAACTAAGGCAAACTATTCTGAAAATCAAAACAAACCAAAATCTTGCTACGAATATTGCTGCCACATTTGTTAGAAAAAAGATACATACTGAAATAAATTCCAGAGAATTTTATCATACAAAATATTAGCAACTCTAAAAAAAAAAAAACTCTCTCAACAAAATATGTAAATAACTAATAAAAACATGATTAAAATAAAAATACCCTACAGTCTGTTGTTAACTGGGGCAAGGAATGGTTTCTTAGTTTTGACGACCCCAAAACGAAACGTCTCTCTGTTAATCACCTGAAAAACTATTTCTTGTCTCCAATCAACATGGCTGATGCTAATCTCCAGAGCATTGACCCGCTGCGCCTTCTCAGACTAACATATTCGGCTGATATAAAGTGGAAAGATTATATTGAATCCATTGCTAGGTCTGCTACGAAGTAAGTTGGTTCTCTGTGTCCTGCTAGACATTTTTTCTTTCCTGAATTTATCTTACATATTTATAAGTTTACCATTCGTCTATGCTTTAAATATTGCTGCCACATATGGTACAGTGCTGCTGCTATATATTTAGAGATTACTGATAAGATCCAAAGAAGAATCTGCAATGTTATTGGCCCTGTCCTGACATCTCGCCTTCAGTTACTTTCCCACCTCCGAGATTCTTGATAAAATACAAAGAAGAATCTGCAATGTTATTGGCTCTGTCCTGGCATCTCGCCTTCAATTACTTTACCACCTCCGACATTCTTGATAAAATCCGAAGAAGAATCTGCAATTTTATTGGCCCTGACTTGGTATCTCGCCATCAGTCACTTTCTTTTCGCCATAGTGTAGCTGTACTGTGCCTTTTCAATAAATAGATTCGTTTGTAATTTTTCTGGTGAATTTTCATTTATCATTGGGATTTCATTCTTAAACTTTGTTATATTTATTTCCAACCCCACCACAGACAAATTGTATATATGGGACCTAGTTAGGACTACATAGAGACTTGAGATATTAGGGTGACTGTATTAAGAATGGTAAGAAAGAATGTGTTGTTTGGTGTAAGGATTACTGTGGTATGTTTGGGCCAGTACTTGAAGATATATAAGCTTTAGATAAGACAGATTGAAGACCAGCCTTCCCTTACCCACCACCTTTTGAACTTTTGCTGCATTTTTGTATTATTAAAAATAAATATTACTTTCGACTATGGTACCTAGACTTTAAAAATTTAAGCGCGATAATAGATTGTCGGCAAGGTCTCATCATTTTACAGTTGAAAAAACGAGGTGTAACCGTAAGTTCTATATTAACAGTTTCTTCTCTTGCAGTTTTCACTTGTGGAAATTTCTTCCGAGTTCTTGCTTCCCGGTCAACTTTAAATGCAATATCAATCGTTATCATCTATTTTCTTAATTCTTGTCCTATTAATTGTTCTCTCTCCTATGTCTCTCGTATTCTCACACGCTCAGTAACCCCTTGCGTCTTAGTGGCTTTATTCTATTGCTTAGAGTGAAGTGATAAAAACATACATGGCAGGTATAAAATCATGATATACATGAAAACAGAATCCACTGACAGCTTCCACCTCTGCATTAAACTAATGTCCATATATGACTGTTTTAATACGACAAACTGGGGGTAATTTGACATTAAAAT
The DNA here is from genome assembly GCA_963932145.1 of Acanthosepion lycidas. Lineage (NCBI taxonomy): Eukaryota > Metazoa > Mollusca > Cephalopoda > Sepiida > Sepiidae > Acanthosepion > Acanthosepion lycidas. The sequence continues at coordinate 26,778,201 of OZ010604.1, read as the reverse complement.
CTACAAGTAAACCCGAATTACGTCGTTGAAATGTGTTCATAAATCTCCAAATATATCTCTTATTTTTTAATTGCGTTTTTTCCCTTTATATCGCTTTTTTCTGCCTTAACTAATAACAGATGATAATCCTTTATACATCTTCCATTTTGCTTTTTCAAAGAACCTTCCTTGCATCCCAATTGCATCCCTCAGTAATAAAACCATTCTATTTGCCCCTTTTACTTAACCACACCCACAATATTTCCAACCCCAACCCTCACTTACGACTTATTCTCTGCAAGGGGTTACCACAAATCATGCCCTTAACGGACCTCCGTCCAACTTCCACCAGACCCCTCATCACTAATAAACAGATCCAACTTCCCGCTGTTTCTCAGCTCAAAAACCTGCCAGCACCTCAACGGCTTATAATTTGCTATGATCATCTTTTTCTTTCAAAAGAAAGAAATTAGAAGAGAAATGGAAAGGAGGCTGAAAAAGAGCGGGAAGGAAGAGCAGGCAAAAGAGGCTGAAAAAAAAGGCGGGAAGAAAATCGAAAAAAGAAATTGGGAAAAGGCGGGGAAATAGAATAGAACCACCGGCTGGAAAAAGTGAGAAAAAAAGTGAAAAAGAAACAAAAAAAAAGTGGAATAAGGCAACAAGAAAAAGAAAGAAAAAAAAACGAGAAAAAGGCGTGTATAAAAAATAACAGATTAGAAAAGGTGAGAATAAACGGTAGAAAAAGAGAGTGAAAAAATGCTGGAAGACAAGGGTGAAAGAAAGAGGCTGAAGAAAGAGTAGGAGAAACGAGGCTCGGAAGTGGCGGGAAGAAAACGACGTAAAAAAAAAGAGGCTAGAACAACGCGGACTGAAAAGGCGGGAAAAAGAAGAAAACGTTAGCAGAAACTGATTGAAACTAAGAGAGGAATAGATGAAAATTACGAATTAATATCGAAAAGAAAAAAGAAGATGGATACAAAATAAATTGGTTAAATATATGTGGCTATCAATAAAGGAAAAGAAAAAGAAAAAAAAAAAAAGAAAGCAATTAGATGAAGCAAAAGGACGATAGACAGAAAAATATCCGAAGGGTTATATCAAGAGCATAAAATTAAAGACAGGCCTAGAGAAATAAAATGGAGTCAAGAGAGAAACGAACAAAGAAAGAGAAACGGAAAGAAAAATAATAAAATAGTCACAACAAAAAGACAATAGGATAAATGAAAAAAAGGATCTTTGAAAATAGATATAAATAAGGAGATAATAAAGAGACATGAATCAAGCAGAGAGCGAACGCATAAGTGTGGCAAGTTTCGAATATAAAACAAAGAGAGAGAAGGAAAAGACGAGCGTGAATATAATTAAGCAGAGAGGAAAACTTAGAAGAGATGATAGAAAATATCCGCCCGCACCCCTCAAAAAAAAAAAAAAAAAAAAGAAGAGATCTTCTCCCAAAATAATGGAAAGGTTCACAAATCAGAACGGATCCTCTCTCACCCATGACCCTTAAATTTTGTCATTGGTCTCATTAGACCTTTGCCAGAATGCACGAATCACCTTAAAGGATCTCGCTAGGCAACGGGACACTTTTTATGGAAGCTGGGCACTTATGAATATTCATTGGACGGGTAATTAATGATTGTAAATCATTATCGTAATTAGGCTGTGTCAGGAGTAAGGGGCAGATTTGAGCGTGATCGTCTTAGTGGAAGCTGGGGCAGAGAGGTGTGGCGTGGGATGCGGCAGTAGGAAAGCGATTGGAAAGAATAGCGAAGAAGAATGGACTTTTTCAGACAAAACTGGAAGGGGGCGTAATGAAATGCCTACAGCAGAGAAATAACAAAAATAAAATAAAATAACGCGAGTGGTCATAACAATAGACTATATGCAAGAAGAGCAACAGAACGAAAAGAGAAGAGAAAGAAAAAAGAGTGAAGCTGAAAGAGAGAGTAGTGAAATAAGGAAAGAAAAAGGAAAAAAGATTATAAGTAAATTGGAGAAATGGCGAATTTATAGGAATAGAGAAAACTTAGATGTCGAATAAGAAAACAGACAAAACTAAAAATAACGAAATATACAAAAGAAAACATATATGCGTAAATATACATCTATATATCCATGTCTATATCTGTATGTATGTATGTATGTATGTATATATATATATATATATATATATATATATATATATATATATATATATATATATATATATATATAATAATAAAAAAAAAACGAAATAATATTAATCTACAACCCAGTGTGTCTGAAGATTTTAATTTTTTAATTTTTTTTATTGTTCAATATATATATATATATATATATATATATATAGTTTATGCAAAACTAGTTAATCTGTATGGGTAGACCCAAGGAGGATGATATCCAGAGAGCTCAATGTAAATTCAGAGCAGATATGTTTGAATAGTGGTCTGTTTTTATTCAAACAATATATATATATATATATATATATATATATATATATATATATATATATATATATATTCTAAAAAAAGGGGGAAACCGCAAACGTTTTTGATTATAATGTGGCTTTTTTAAATATATATTATACTTTAGGTTCCATATTTTTGTTGCACGAGTTTCCGATCATACGACCTTCATCAGTCAAGGAGTGGATATTTCCATATATTATTAAAAGGAATCAATTTGCCTTATGTTTATATATATATATATATATATATATATATATATATATATATATATATATATATAGTGAGGAGAAAGGACAATAAAAGAATAGAGTTCAGGAAAACACAAGATAGCGATAATGCTACTAAGATGTAAGGGGTTACTCGGAGTGAAAGAAAATGAGAAGACTTTGGTGAGGAGAAAGGACAATAAAAGAACAGGTTTCAAGAAGTTAGAAGATGCCGATAATGCCACTAATACGCAAGGGGTTACTGGGAGTGAAAGAGAATGGGAAGACTTCAGTGAGGAGAAAATACAATAAAAGAACAGATTATAGGGAGACAGAAGATGGCGATAATGCCACTAAGATGCAAGGGGGTTACTGTGAGTGAAACGGAATGAGAGGACGTCAATAACGATAAAGGACAAGACAGAAGACATGAGTGTCAGGAAAACACAAGATGGCGAGTGATGTGTCAGTTAAATTTTTGAAGACCGTAGGTAGCAGGGAAGCATGAATCCGGATATGAGTATCCCCATTCCCTTCATATTCCATTAGTAAGGAGGAAGTCCCACTCAGAAAGATTCTTCCCAAGAACTGCTGACTTGTTGAACAGACTTCTACCAGGATGTTTTCCAGTCGTTATAATTTTGACCTCAAGTCAAATGTTAACTGTTATTTTTCCTTTAACTTCACGCCTTCCGTGTAACAACACACGATAACCATCTACCAGGAGGGACTTATATACTAGTATACAATACCTAGAGAATTCATTCGCTTGAAGCCATTTTAAAGATTAACCCCAGAAAACAGTTGCATTACAGATACTTCTATACAAATAGGACGTTATTCGTCGAATGCATATGAGGTTTTTGTTACCTTTGTACAGTAAGCTTTACTCTTTACAAAGCTCGGGTGTAGGAAGCAATTTCTGCAGATAGGAGTGAAAGACAGCAGTTTAACTCAGCCATAAACAGGTTAAGATTGTAGTGGTCGTGGAAAGATCCAGTTGAGAGTTGGTTCCACTGGGCAGTGGTTCGCGAAAAGAAGTTGTTAGGGTGGAATTTACTTCTCACCTATGGAATAGAGAGGAAATGTGGATGGTTTGTTGCTATATAATTGTCATGGCGTATTCTTGTCGTGAAGGTTTGACCTGGCGGAACCAGGGGATATCGTAGCGGAAGGGCAGCGAGAGACTTGCCACATGCTGCCAGCGGGAGAGAGGTTAGGTGGTGGAGACTAATTTGTTACCAAGTTCGGAGAAGCTTTTGAGCCTGGCGAGATCCACCCTGTACAATGCCCAGTAGCCACTCGAATTAAAGGGTTACAGATTCAGAGAGAGAGCTTGAGTAAATGAGTGGCGTGACAAGATTTAGCAAAGATAAGAAAGAGACAACAAATATTAAAAGCTAAAAAGGACACGAAATTGGGTGTGGAGACATTTTCACTCTACTTTTTGTCTCTTCATTTAATCTAAGTACACCCGAGTTGGTCAATTGTATACCTGCGTATATGCATATATGTATATGCGTTATAATGTGTCCATGTCTCTACAAGGATGTGAAACTATATAGATTTCACCTTGTACAAAGCCAGGAAGCCACTCGAGGTAGAGGGTTACAGAGTAAGAGGCAAAGTTTATGTTGATATGTGTGAAATATAACTGAGTCCCTAAAAGTTGTAGAGATTGGGAAAACATTCTCTTGGGAGTCGGTTCCACAAAGCAGTGATTTGCGAGAAGCTGCTCTAGTAGAACTTACTTTTCACCAATGGAATACGGAGAGAACGAGGGTGGTTCGCTACTATGAACGTAGCATGGCGGGTCCTTGCCGTGAAGATTAGACCTGGGGGAAACATGAAATGTAGTTCCTCCGAGCACTTTCCATAGAGCAGTGAGATATTTACGACTTTTCGCCTGTGAGAAAGTGGTTGTAAGGTGAAAAATAATTTGTCACCCACAAGAACTCAGAGAGACTTTTGGAATCTGTCGAGACTAAGGACTGGGCAGCTCCCGTCTAAATATGACAATAGTACTCCATTTTGGGCCTGATCTGTCTCTTGTAAGTTTAAAGATAACAGGTAGCCTCAAGTACAGAGAGCCAACTTGCTCCTTTAGTAACGGATCATATGTACGAGTTCCACTTCAGGTTAGAGGTGAGTTTGAGGCCCAATAACTACAATCTAATCTAACCTTTAAACACATCACATTATTCTCGAATGTTAAATATTATATAATAGATTTTATTACAGAATTATAATGCTTGTTAGAATTACTTACATTATCTACATCAGGGATCACATTCGATGCCATAGTGTACAAGAACTTGAACCGTCGTTTTTTTAATCATTTCACCCCAAACAAGAGAATAAAGTCACTAAGACACAAGCCGCTGCTGAAAGCAGTAGTATAAGAAAAAGAAAAAAAAATCGTAAAGGCACTAGAATAATAAAACAAGAGGAATGAAGATAACGATTGATATTGCATGCAAATTTTTGTTTGAAGTTCAAAATTGGCAGGAAAGCAAGAAGCCGGAAGAGATTTTCACAAGTGAGAAGTGCGAGAAAAGAAACTGTTAACATAGAACTCACGGTTAGAATTAGCTATTTCGACAGTAAATTAATGGCATCTTACCGCCAATCTAATCAGTCAGTTATGTGCCATACATCATACACGCTTAGGTGATAATGTAACGTTCGATAATGTATCTTTCGTTGCATTACTGACAAGGCAGATTTTTTCCCGCAGTAGGTTGCCATTGCATTCTGTGGTAGACCAGTTGCCATTCAAGGCTACAGAACCCAGTCTGCCCTGCTATTTACATATAACTGGGGAGAGAAGAAGAGGATTCATACCTTTCCCAAGAGTATTAGCATGTAAATGAATGTAATGGATTCGACTAGAATTCGAACTCGGCTCTTCGATTCCCTAATCCGAGCCGTTAGCCATTACTCCATGTACTGCGCTTAATAGAGTCTAGGTACCATAAACGGAAAAGTTCTATTACGATGAAAGCATTTATAGAAAAGGCACAGGAAAGCTACATTACGGTGGGTGAAAGGGACAGAAGCCGAGATGCCAGGTCAGGAACGATAATATTGCAGATTCTTCTGTGGACAGAGTTTGTTCAGTACTCACTGCCACACAAGAGAAAAAAAATACCTCCCTCGTCTTTGTAGCTTTTATTTTTTTTAAATAATTTCACTCCTAGCAAAGGCAATAAAGCCACTAACACGCAGCGGGTGGGGTACTGGGTTGGAACAATATAAGAAAAACCTTATCAAGGGGCGAGAAAAATAAAAGAATAAGAACTAAGGAGACAGAAGATAATGATTGAAATTGCATTTAAATTATTGAAGATGAAAGTTGGCTACAAAGAAAGACACTGGAAGAGATTTTCACAAACAAGTGCGAGAGAAGAAACTATTAACATAGAACTTACGCTTACAATTTAACTGTAAAATAATAACTCTATAAATATTTCATGAATGTATATTTTGTAACGCGCTAGGGGTACATACGGTTACGAGTTTTCATTCAACTAGACTGGTTACTAACCATGGCTATAGATCCTTTTCTTCTTTGGTATTTAGGCCTTATTCCCTTCAGAAATAGAGGGTAGAAAATGCAATTTTCGCCGCTATGACATCGTTTTTCTTTGGTGAAAAAGGGCGACGCTTTATAATGATTTTCTAAGCGTAGTTTAGATGTTGCACAAGGCAGAATGTATGTAACTCCCAGTGAGGATTGAACTCGATAGTTTTAATTTATCTAGCGAGAAAAGCTTGCTAACCGCTACGCCACGTCGAAATTCACTTTTTGTTTTAAGCGTAGCTTGTATGCTGCACGAGGACGAATGTAGGGTCGAACTCACTCGGTCAGTTAGTTAAGTGCTATACGTGATACACGTTTGGACGATCATGTCTCTCCATAGCTTCCTCACTTAAATCCCTGTGGACTCTTTCAGTTAAATGCTATACGTGATACATGTTTGGGGGATCATGTCTCTCTACAGCTTCCTCACTTAAATCACTATGGATTCTTTCAATTAAATGCTATACATGATACATGTTTGGGCGATCATGTCTCTCCACAGCTTCCTCACTTAAATCACTATGGATTCTTTCAGGTAAATGCTATACATTATACATGTTTGGGCGATCATGTCTCTCCACAGCTTCCTCACTTAAATCGCTATGGATTCTTTCAGTTGTGCTCTACGTTATACATGTTTGGGCGATCATATCTCTCCACAGCTTCCTCTGTTAAATCAGTGTGGATTCTTTCAGTTAAGTAGTATACATGATACATGTTTGGGCGATCATGTCTCTCCACAGCTTCCTCACTTAAATCACTGTGGATTCTTTCAGTTAAGTGCTATACGTGATACACTCTCAGGCAATTATGTCTCTTTCAATTTATGACTGACTACGCAGAAGGTTGCCGTTTCTTTCTGTGGTCGACTGGTTGCCAACCAAGGTTATAGGAACCAGTTTGTCCTGCTATTTAACCTATGGCTGCGAGGAGAGGTGATGGATTTATCCCTTTCTCAAGTGTATTTACGTGTAAACTCGAACTCTTAGTCTTAATGGATCTAGCGAGACAAGCTTGCTAACCAATACATAACGTCGAAGTGCACGTTTGTTCTAAGGGTAGCTTAGAATGTGACACAAGGCCGAATATATGGTGCACCCAGTGAGGATCGAACTCGAGATTTATTGCCTAAACATACAGCAACTGTGGCACAAGGCCATAATTGTACTAATTTTCTAAGCGTAGCTTAGATGTGAAACAAGGCCGAAAGTATGGAGCACTCACTGAAGATCAAACTCACTATTCCGTCCTAACTGATCTAGCGAAACAAACTTGCTAACCATTACACAACGTCAAAGTGCTCATAGTGATATTCTAAGTGCAGTGTAGATGCGGTTCAAGGCCAAAAATATGGGGCACCCCGTGTGAATCGAACTCACTACTCAGTCTTAACTGATCTAACGAGACAAGCCATTATATCACGTAGAAGTGCTTATGGTTGACGTCTTGCGAGACAAGCTTGTTAACCAGTACATCACGTCGAAGTGCATGTTTGTTCTAAGGTTAGCTTAGAATGTGACACAAGGCCAAATGTATGGTGCACCCAGTGAGGATCGAACTCGAGATTTATTGCCTAAACATACAGCAACTGTGGTACTGTGGTTGACAAAATGTCACAAATATAAACTATTTAACCCATAGATTAATGGAGAAGAGATGGGCTCATACCTTTGCCAAATGTCTATATGAAACTATAAAGAACTCGACCGGAATTCAAACTCAGTTCGCTAATTTTTCGTTTCGTGCCGTTAATGATTATAGCATCTGCACACCCATCCGGGCATTGTTGAAGACACCACTTCTGGTCCGATCGGCAAAGTTAAACCTCGTCAAGACTTGCTATTCTTTGCTATTCAGTAATTCTAAATGTGGTCGAGGTGGACCACCGATGGTCCTCGTAGCATTTTTAGTGGTCCACAGAGAATTGGTAGCCATAAATAAATTGTAGCCATTTCACAAAAATGTATCTAAATTATTCAAACTTTGAAGAATTAAAAAATATATTTTGTTTAATTACACACATTCCCGTTATATTTGAAAATTTCAAAATTATTAGGTCGGTGCAAAAATAATGTCGTTTTCTCACATATGTTACTATGTGAGAAAACGACATTATTTTTGCACCAACCAAATACATCAGCATTATGCAGTGCTATATTCATTTTATTAATTACATATATATATATATATATATATATATATATATATATATATATATATATATATATATATATATATATATATAAACACCAAAAACAAGGTAGTCACTATTTGAATGGACAGAATGACATCCTCAAAATTGATTCTGATATCCTGTGTTTATATCCTTGTTTACTAAAATACATTTTAAAGTGTAAATAGATTACTTTATCTTTTCATTGGTTATTTTAGTGGGAAACATGAACAGCCTAAAAGTAGGAGTGGTCCATTTGAATTTTTTGAAGAAAAAAAAAATGTCCATGGGCTGAAAAAGTTGAGATGACTGATCGCTTCGGAAGACAAGGTGCTGTAATCAATCCTTATAAGGATTAATTTATAAATCCATTTTCTTTGAAGTACCCCAAAGGGAAATCCCAAGAATATTTTTTAACTTCTTTCGACTTTTGATTGATTGACTTATTTGTTCACGGTATAGCAACTCATTTTTAAGGTATTTAAACCTAAACATATTTCAGATAATTTCTTTGGACTGAAACTGATTTACAATTCTTAATCATGGCTTCAAGATCGTTATTTTCAGCTTGTTCCTAAGTAGCATTAGTCAGAAATAGTAAATAAGTCTTCAATAAGATTCAAACTCCCATCGTTTTTCTTGACACACTGACATTCCTGTGCAGCTGCTTTACCGATTAGCTTTGATTTGAACGATTCATTTTCTTTTTTACCGGTTTACCAAACCTTTGCAGGTTATTTAAAGCCAGAAATTAATTTTATATTGTACGATTTCTTTTTTTTTATTTCGAAATAATAACGATTTAGTGATACAAATTTTACTAATTAGCCCATAGTTGGGGGAGAACAGTTCGATTCATTTATTTGGTAAACAAACAAAAAATTATGATGTGAATATAAATTGGGGAACAATTAATTCTGTATCACAATCAATACTGATCCCTCACTTTATGTTCACGATAGTTCCGATACATTTATAGCCCTTATTTCATAAAAGACGTGACTATGTTGGTATAAATTAGTGAACTATATATCAAGCGTTTGCAGGTTATTTAAAGCCAGAAAATACTTTAATATTTTTTTTTTTTGTTTTGTGTAGGGAAGATAATAATAGTCTTACTAATTAACCTATAGCTGGGCGTAAGAACCCAACTAGAATTCGAAATCGGTTTTCCGATTCAGAATTCCGAGCCATTATCTATTATATCACCAGAACTGCACCTAGTATTCCCAAACAGTCACCCATCTAGGTACTGACCCGGTTCGATGTTGCTTAACTTCGATGATCGTACGCTAACCGATGTTTCAACGTGACGTGTCCGTTAGCCTTTTACCGATTTGCTAGCATATATGGGCTGGAGCTAACCAATCCTCATTTTATGTTTTCCTCCCCACAGTCGCTTTTCCCCACAAACGCAATATTGCAAAGCTATCCCTACCTATCGCAACAAGCAGCATTCTCTGCCTATCAGACGAGCCCCATTTTTTAGCATCACCATCTCAGATCTTTACAGCTTGCTATGTTCACAGGGTTGATCCACGGCGTATTCCACTACGACAGCTTCGCGCAAACCGTTATTTTGTAGAACAGACTCCCGTGTAATTACTTCCTCGGATACTACAATCCTAAGCGCTTCAATTCTGGAGTCATTTAAGCACTACCAGACTCAGGGATTGAACACACAATATCCATGCATCCAGGAATTATTTAGTCAACGCTTTAACGGTAAACGGAATCGGGAACAATTTTCCATCAGAATTTGAAGAAAAAGTTGGCTTGAAATTACAACAAAGTTACTGAATCGTGAAATTGGCGAAAATTAGAGAAGATACTCATGCTGGTCAATTAAACATAAATAATTCGTCATTTGAAATATTCGGACAAAATCGATTTTTTATATTCTTCGAAAACAATATTTATTACGTTTCTTTTATTTAAAAATAGAGGTTATAAAAGTTTAAATATACCTGCCATTTTTTTAGCGGTTAATACATACTTGGATGCATTCTACGTATAAAGTTTATTCTGAGGGAAAAAATTTCTAAATTAGCAAGACATACTGGAGACCCCTTCCAATTAGCCTTCATTTCTAAACTGCCTTTGCTGTTTGGTAATTAGTGAGATAAAATGTAGCATTTAGTTTCTAGCTTGATCAAGGCGCCATCTTAAGTCCCCTTAACGCGACAGTTAGTAACCGCCATTAGCAAATGTTGGCGACAGCGATGAAAATGTTAGCGGTATTTCGTTAATCATTCATTTTGTATTCAAATCCTCACACGTCTTGCGTTGCATTCTGAAAATAATTATGATACTTTGGTTGTGACGGGGAATAGGAAGGTCAGGCAATGAAAATTATTAATCTTAGGACCAGTTCTTTCTCATTGATTTTAATGCAACAATATTGTATAATTGCGCTGGTTAGACTTAAGAATTACAACAAAAGTTTATAACCTTGCTTTAAAATCATTGTTTAAAAAAAACAAACTGTAATGGTGCCTGCTATAGGCAAACAGTGAATCTCCAAGTAAAAACAAAATACAATGAAAATATTATATTTTCATAGATAAAATTAACATCAATTAATATTTATAGCAAAATGACCAACAATACATTTTATCTGTAGTAGAAGCCATAAAATATTATTCAAAATATTTAGATTTTGGCATTAAATAACCCATAGAGGTTAATATGTCGCTAAACAAATTCAACCAAACATACAACATGAAAGAAATCTTTCATGACATCAATCCATATATGTCCGACAATTTCTTAATAAAATCAAACTGCATTCCGAAATATTACTTCAACAAAATTACCACATAAAACACACATATCACCTCCTGTCGTAATTATGTCCACATAAACGTGCATATGCAGAAAGCTGAGTATCATCTAACATGTATTCAACTATGAAAGCAGAACAACATTTTTATTACTTATCATTATTTATATATTTTTATTAAAGCACGCAAGAAAATAAAATTTCGGCATCAAATGACCCATAAGAATTTGATATGAAGTTAAGCAATCAAATTATTGTTTGAGAATATTTGGTGTTGAGGATATGTTAATATTTCATGAAGGAAGGTTAGTCGTTGTCAAGAGCGCAATACTTTAACATTTGAATAATCTCAAATCAATTTTTAAATATCGGCTTAATAATAATAATAATAATAATAATAATAATAATAATAATAATAATAAAATAATAAATAATAAATAATAATAAAATAATAATAAAATAATAAATAATAAATAATAAATAATAATAAAATAATAAATAATAATAAAAGTCTGCAACTTCTACGGGAAGGAATCTGAAAGAAACTGGTACCAACACCACCCAGACCCGGTTACGGAGATAGGACCTGTTACAATTCTATGGGACTACACAATTCACACTGACAGAACAAACAAGGCCAACCGCCCAGATATTGTTATTAAAGACCACAAACAAAAACGGTGCCTCCTTATTGATATGGCAGTCCCTGCTGACTGCAATGTATCTTTGAAGATATTCAAAAAGCTGTCAAAATACAAGGACCTTGAAATAGAGGTCTCGAAAATGTGGCATATGGGAACATCAACAATCCCTGTTGTAGTTGGAGCCCTAGGACTGGTTGGAAAAGATTGCAGTAGACTAATTGCAGGGATTCCTGGAAGCCCATGCCTCAAGGAGATACAAAAAATTGTTCTGACAAGTACAGCCCACACTTTACGAAGGGCTCTATCTATGTAATTTTTTTTTTTTTTTTTTTTTGTCAGTGAAAAGTGTCATGATGCCATTTCTAACCTTAGGTCCCTGGGTGGGACCCGGAAAGAAATGTGTAAACGCCAGAAAGCAAAGAAAATAATAATAATAATAATAATAATAATAATAATAATAATAATAATAATAATAATCACCGTTGGCTTTTATCGCGTATCCAAGAATTTAATTTCTTCTTTGCTGATCATTTCCTTTATGACGATTACATTCCTGTGTATACTCATAATGGTTGTAAAATACTGATACAGACAGCGTACAAAAGCCGACATGACCGAGTTTGCCGTAACTTGCACTCGCTCCTGAGCAAAAAATAAACAAATAATAAAAATATTGATACATCGTGCTCGAAAAACGGTACAAACACGTAGTATTCAGAGTAATGGACAAAAAAGTCAAGACAAACATAGTCTGTGATTATGAGTTTCAAACAGATCGAGTTATTGATCACTGAAGATCAAATATAGCCAGCCTCAATTTAACTGAAGATGAATGTCAAATAAATGATGTGGCAAAACCTGCTGACTGCAATAGCAAAGCAAAGCAAATGGAAAAGGTCAGCAATTAATCTCAACTAGATTCACAGATTGGGAAAATGCCAGAGAAAAGGGTAAAGTCATCCTAATAGTACCAAGATACACTCAATATAAAATAATAATAATAATAATAATAATAATAATAATAATAATAATAATAAATTATAAAATTATAAAAACCTGGAAATCGAAAAAGAAAAAAAAATGTGGAAATTGAAAACAAAAATAGCACCAATCAGAGTAGGTGCTCTTGAAATTATAAAAAAAGGAATACAACAACACATTAAAAAAATTCCCTGGAAATGCCAACTTCAGAGAAATACAAAACCTCGTTTTGATAAGTACAGCCCACACATTAAGAACTTTGTCCATGTAAGGCTAGTGACGTTATGAGAGAAAAACAAATCATGAAATCTTGTCATAACAAAACACACTACCTGCCTTATGTCTTCCAGCAGACTTAGTAGCTAGTGTGACCGTAGCAGAAATCAAAATATAATAATAATAATAATAATAATAATGTTTTATTCTTTCTGCACAGGATCAATGTTTGCTTACTAGAAATTACCAAGCACACATACTGAAAAATTGTGTTGACCCCAAGTGCAGATTCCGTGATAAGTACCTAGAAACAAATGACCATCTTGTATCAAGTTGTTTAGTGTTAGCATCCAATGAATATAAAACTTGGCATGATACAATATCTGCATTGGAAAATATGTCACTTTTTCGTGAAGGAAACTGCAAGAAGGTGGTATGAACATTACCCATGACCCGGTTACAGAGTTGGGACCTTTAAGAATTTTATGGGACTTTACAATGCACACAGACAAAACAATCAAAGCTAATTGCCCAGACATCATGATTAAAGACCACAAGAACAGAATGTGCTTTCTTATTGATATGGCAATTCCTGTAGATTCTAATGTATCATTGAAGGTCTTCAAAACCTATCAAAATACTAGGATCTTGATATGGAAATCTAAAAAAAATGATGTGGCACACGAGGACAGCAATAATTCCAGTTGTAGTTGAAGCCGTTGGATTGACTGGAAAAGTTTCCGATAGACTCATTGAAGGGATTACTGACAGTCCATGCCTTAATATATATATATATATATATATATATATATATATATATATATATATATATATATAAACTGTACTCACAAGTAGTGGTCACAGATTACTACGAGCTTTATCTATATAAAACGAAAAAAAAAAATGATCAGTGGAAAATATCATGAAGCCATTTCTGACCTTAGGTCTCTGGTTGGAATCCGGAAGGAAATCTGTATACAACATAAACCCAAGGAAATAATAATAATAATGATAATGAGAAACTATTTGAATAAAAATACATCGACATAGAAATCTGTAGAATATGGCATCACAATGTTAACTGTTGTTATTGAGATTTTAGGAATTATGTCAAGAGGAGGAAACAAATATGTGGATAAAATTCCTGAATCCCCTGAAAACTACAGGTTGCTGTCCGATCAGCGAAGTTAAGAAACGCCGATTCTGGCCAGTAATTAGATGGGTGACCGCTTGTGAATACCAGGTGTTGTGAGCTTGGATGCGTTTGTGGTGTAATAAATAATGACTCCGAATTATTAATTGGAGAACCAATTTGCAGTACGATGACCGACGTTAAGCAACGTCGAGCCTAGTCAGTACCTAGATGGGTGACCACTTTAGAACAGCAGGTGCTATAAGCTTGGGTGTGCTGGTGGTGTGATGGATAATGACTCGGAATTATTAACTGCTGAGCCGATTTTCAGCACGATGACCGAAGTTAAGCAATGTCGAACCTGATCAGTAACTAGATAGGAGACTGCTTGGGAATAGCAGGTGCTGTAAGCTTGGATGTGCTGGTGGTGTAATGGATAATGACTCGGAATTACTAATTGGAGTGCCGATTTACCGTACGATGACCGAAGTTCAGCAACGTCGAGCCTGGTCACTACCAAGAAGGGTGACCGCTTGGGAATACCATAAGCTGTAAGATTGGATGTGCTGGTGGTATAATGGATAATGACTCGGAATTATTAATTGCAGAGACGATTTCCATTACGATGACCGAAGTTAAGCAACATCGAGCCCAGTCAGTATCTAGACGGGAAACCGCTTGGGAATACCAGATGCTGTAAACTAGGATGTGCTGGTGGTGTAATGGACAATGATTCGGAACTGTTAATCGCAGACCCAAACTCCAATTCCCGTTGGGCTTGTTATATTTATTTACACGCAAGTACCCTTCAGGAGAGGTAAGAATGCAAGTCTTCTTCCTCCAGCTATGGGTTAATTAGTATCACTAAATCATTATTATTGCAAGAAAAATATCTAAAATATATTTCTGGCTTTAATAACTAGCAAAAAGCAAAGGGAGCTGGATTCATATCGAATTAGAATTTGATAAACATGAAATTATAATGTGGGTATAAAATTGGGGTCAGTTATATATTGCAATGAGCATATATATTTATCCCTCATTTAGTGATCACCTTAGTTTCTATACATTTATATACCAGAGAATGTAAATAAATCTAAAAGACAGGCCTATGTAGCTAATCAGTACATTCATTGATTAATTAATAGTTTTTACGTTTAATCAATATTTGGCATGTCATTTAAAACCAGAATATATATATATATATATATATATATATATATATATATATATTCGTATATATATATATATACATATATATATATATATATATATATATATATATATATATATACATATATATATATACATATATATATGTATATATATATATATATACATACATACATATATGTATATATATACATATATATATATGTATATATATATATATATATATATATATATATACATACATATATATATATATATATATATATATATATATATATATATATATATGTGTGTATATATATATGAAGAAAAATATACGGAAAAAACAAACAAAAATCCTTATATGCAATTATGCTGTTTTAATGTTAATATAATGTCAACGTCCCACGTTTCGGTCTAATAAACCATCTTCAGGACATATTCATAAAATATAATTAATATTATCAATTCAACATGACAAAGACGATGGACATAAGAACAAGACTTATCCAAACAGATAACTGAAAGTTTTATATGATCAGGGTTCCGTTTAAACATGGTCACGTTGTCGTCACGTGGGTGACGCTGTGAAAACATATTCCTAAAATATATAAAACTTCCTAAAATATATAAAACTTTCATTTATCTGTTTGGATAAGTCTTGTTCTTATGCCCATCGTCTTTGTCATGTTGAATTGAGAATCTTAAATATATTTTATGAATATGTCCTGAAGATGGTTTATTAGACCGAAACGTCAAACGTTGACATTATAT
This sequence comes from Acanthosepion lycidas, assembly GCA_963932145.1. NCBI lineage: Eukaryota > Metazoa > Mollusca > Cephalopoda > Sepiida > Sepiidae > Acanthosepion > Acanthosepion lycidas. The sequence continues at coordinate 26,762,129 of OZ010604.1, read as the reverse complement.
TAACATTTAAACAGCATAATTGCATATAAGGATTTTTGTTTGTTTTTTCCGTATATTTTTCTTCATACTGTCGGATCTATATCCATATATTTGCTTACACACACACACACACACACACACACACACACACACATATATATATATATATATATATATATATATATATATATATATATATATATATATATATACGAATGTAAAAAAACGAAAAGAATATAAATCCAAACATTCATAACATTTTTTTAAATAAGGGCTCAATACAAGGGTAGAGCAATAAATATTTATTATAAACTGTTACTGCGACAAAAATTTATATTTGTTTCGATGTCCAAAGACGTTTCGTCAGGCGGCCAACAATGGTGATAATAAACTATTTTATTTTAAAATACAATTTATAAATGGTTTTTATATTTTTCACAAATTTTCCAAAGAAACAAATATATATAAAATTATTTATTCCATAAAAGGAAAAGAAAGAAAAAAGCAAATTGAAATCTCTATCTATAAAAGGCAGGATGTGTGTGTGTGTGTGTAACGAATGCACGGCCGCAATTTTCGACGGATTTGCACCAAAATTTACATGCACAGGCTCTAAGTAAGCAGGAAGGCCAAGACCGACTTTGCATTTCCCAACTCCCATCGATAATGGAAATAATCGATTTTTTCATGCTTCTACGGCAGTTTTCATGTAGTTTGCGGCCATTTTCTACTGCACAGAGTGAAAGCCAATAACTGGCTGCCACGAATAGGCAGGAAGATTCTATTGGCCAGCGTGAGAGCTAACAGCTGACTAACACGAATGTTAACTAGCATGCTAGCATGCAAAAGAAATCGATAGCTGCATTCGTCACAAGTGGGAAAAATTTAAATCTGCTTGGCACTTTACTCTAATTGGCTCATTCGCTTGCTTAAACTCAACGTTGATTCTGATTCCGCAGAACTGGGTTGGATGTGAAAAAGTATTTGTTGTTAACATTCTTTTTTCATTCGGTTTTTCCAGTTACGAGTCCTTTTTTAAAGCTGATCGTTTTGTGTTCATTTTGTTTAGTTCTTTTTTCGTAATAGATATAATGTTTAGTATAGAGCTTAGAAAAATTCGCAGTGTGATATAGGCAAGAAGTAAGGCATGTAGCAACATCAGCACGGCAAAGGGCACTCCCTTAAAGGCAAGGAAGGGCAAAAATATTTTAAGTTAAGTGATAGCGATTGCTGTATGAATCGTACGATTTTTGAATCAAGCACGGGCAACGCCGGGCCATGCTGCTAGTAATCAATAAAAAGAAAAAGGTAGAAAAAAAAGATGAAAAATAAGAAATCAACCCTACTACCAAGAGGAGGAAAAGAAAGGAAAATGAAGGAGAGAAGTATATCCAAATTTTACAGATACAAATGAAAAGGAAAGAGAGGAAAATACGAAATGAGAAGTTGTTGATACCAGATTAAGCCAATGAAGATACGTTAAGATGGAAAATTCAAATTTGAACGGGAATATAAAACGACAAGATAGGAAACCTATTAAAAATAGAATGTAGCAATTCAAACTTTATGGCATCTTGAATGAAATCACATATTCCAATAAAATTCAACATATTGCATAAATAAAAGTCACTTTAAGAAGAAAAACCTTATACAAACAAACCAATTACTTAACTATACCAAGCTTACATTGTAAATTAGAATACAAATTAAATTTTAAACATTTATATGACTTTTGTATCTTTATATTCAATTAAATACTCAAATAAATTTTAAACATTTATATGACATTTATATAATAAATTTTAAACCTGATATCTGATTTCTATATATTTATATTAAATTAAAAACTATTATCAAACAAAATCACAAGTAAAAGAGAGAGAGAGAGAGAGGTAGAGAGAGAGAGAGAGAGAGAGATCCTATTATAATTGTATTTACAGCTCCCTTCGTTCTTTATTCGGACCCTGCTAATACCTGTGAAATAATGGACAATTCACCGTTTTAATCCCATGGAAAGAAGGAAATTACATTACTTCGGGAAAATAGGTAGTCGGAGAAAGAGAGAGAGAGAGAGAGAGAGAGAGAGAGAGAGAGAGAGAGAGAGAGAGAGAGAGGATATCAGATTAAACTGTTAACAACAGATAATTCACTTTGATCTCAGCCGAGAATCGATCGCAACTATGTTTTTCAGACGCATTGTATAGGGCAAGGGAAACTTAGTAAGGCATAATTTAAGTAAAATAACATCAGCGGAATTATTTTAAAATTATTATTAAGAGAAAATTTGCTTCAAAAATAGTCCTTGAAATTAATAATTATATATATATATATATATAAAATTTTATTTTACAAAGAGATCATTTCCTTAAAGAAATTGTATCTATCAAAAAATAATGTATAAACCGAAAATATATTAATTTATTGTCGGACATAATCCATGTCATAATATATATATATATATATATATATATATATATATATATATATATGAAAAATAAGGTGAAAATGAAACTGAAGTCTAAGAATAATTATTTACAGTAACTTTACCAGTTTGACAGTTGTATGAATTAAGTTAAATTGAGATCGAGAAGCGCGGCCTATTCCATGAGATGGCTCGCACACCCGTATATATATATATATATATATATATATATATATATATATATATATATATATATATATATGAAAATATTGTAGAAAATAGGAAAGAAACTGGTTTGGTAAATAATCCAAAGTTCCTTAGTATTTTTGTTATTATTTTAAAAAAATAGTGCTCGATACGAAAGTAGACCATAAATATAATTATTTATTTAAAATATTTTTAAATAAATAATTATCTATCTATATATATATATATATATATATATATATATATATATATATATATATATATATATAAAGAAAAATAAATCTTTGGATATCAACTGATAAAAATCGATTATGATACGTAAATTTGAAACCAAGGTAGCGAATTCAACCGATTTCCTAATTTTTAAGTACACGCACACGCGCACACACACACGCACATACACACAAGCACATATATATAGTTGTGCACTTTTTCACTGCGTCATTTATTTTTGTAATATATATATATATATATCACTGTATATATATATATATATATATATATATATATATATATATATATATATATATATATATATATATGCATGTGTTTGTGCCTCTGTGTGTGTGCATGTTTGTGTGTGTGCATTCCGAAATTTATGACTACTTAAATACGTTCGACTAATCGAAGAGATAACCGGGCGTAATGTCCATCGAAACAAAGAATGTCTAATGAGAAAGTAGGAAGACAAAAGCGAAAAGGGTTAATTAATCGACCTTTGGCGCCAAATTGTTGTTGGCCGGAAATTCTTTGGAATAATGCCAACAGGAAAATAGACCAAGTATAAATATTCGAATGTGTGGTAAATTTTATGCCTTTACGACACACCAATTAAGTAACTTCTAATTAGACCTGCCTTGGTTTTATTTTACACATCCTTGTTAATTGACGATTTTGTTTGTTTTTTTTTTGTCTTTCTTTTCTGACTGCAAATACATTTTCTATTAGATTCTTTGAAAAATTGAAGTTGACAGAGATAGATATTTTGTATACGTTTTTTTTTTGTTTGTTTTTAGCTTTCATTTAATGTTAATGTTGATTTCTGTGTGTTGTGTTATTTAATGTCCAAAATCAATTAGGCTGATCAAAAGTAATTTCCCTTTCGAAGAACCAATTTTTTATTTATTTTTTTATTTTTATTTTTTTAGATTGATGTTCATCCCTTTTAAAGTCTAAAATCCACCTGAGGTATAGAGTTACAGAAATTAGCAGTTAATTATAATTTTGGAATACACTAACATATTTTGAATCATTTCCTCCGAGGACGGCAATAAAGCCTCTAGCATGCAGACGATAGTGACAGAGAAAGAAGGCAAGAAAAACATTATTATGGTTAGAAGAACAATAAAATGGCAGAATTTACGAGGGCAGTAGATAACGATGGACATTGCATTTAAAATTATGAAAATCAAACGTGACTGGAAAGCAAAATCCCGGAAGTAATTTCCATGAGCGAGAAGTGCGAGAGAAAAAACTGTTACTATGAAATTGACGGTTACAACTTACCAATTCGACTGTAATACGATGAGACCTTTCCGCCAATCTAGTAATGCATTTAAATTCATCAAAGTCGATGTATCGTAGAGGAAAGTAATATTTATTTTGAATAATAAAAAAATGTGGCACAAGACTAAAATGGGGAGAGTTGAAGGTTAGTCTTCAATCTGTCTTATATTAAAATTTAGCTAGCCACGAATACTGACCCGAACATGACACACAGTATTCCTGATACCAAAACAATAAATCTTACCATTCTTCTAAGAGCCACAATAATAGCAAAAAAGTCTCTATGTAGTGCTAACTAGTTCTCACACAGGAATTGCCCAAGGAAACTACGTTATGGCGATTGGAAATGGACTGAAGACGACATAGGTCAGAGCTAATAACACTGCAGATTCATTTTTGGATTTATCTTGGGAATCACTAAATATATAGCAAGGGCACCAGACCAGATGTGACAGGAATATTCAAAGCAAGGATGAATGTTAGATTTATAATATATCAAATATGATGACGTATCTTATGTTTTCGTTTTGTAAATATTTGTTTACACTGTCCACTCTGTACAAGCTGAAGAGCAACTCAAGATAGAAGTAATAATTCAATGAAACTTTGAAATACACTGGCATAATTTGATATTTTAGTTCAGACAGTAGATTAAAGGGAAAATATTAACAACGCGTGGCCGCATATAGTTAGACTAACAGACAAAAAATGTGGACCTCGGGTGATCTATTCTACCCCGACACTTTATATTCACCTTAACTTACATCCAAAGATTATTATTATTATTATTATTTTTATTTTCTTTGCTTTCTGGCGTTTACACATTTCTTTCCAGGTCCCACCCAGGGACCTAAGGTTAGAAATGGCATCATGACACTTTTCCCTGACAAAAAAAAAAAAAAAAATTACATAGATAGAGCCCTTCGTAAAGTGTGGGCTGTACTTGTCAGAACAATTTTTTGTATCTCCTTGAGGCATGGGCTTCCAGGAATCCCTGCAATTAGTCTACTGCAATCTTTTCCAACCAGTCCTAGGGCTCCAATTATTATTATTATTATTATTATTATTATTATTATTATTATTATTATTATTATTATTATTATTATTATCTTGCATCCAAAGATTATTATTATTATTATTATTATTATTATTATTATTATTATTATTATTATTATTATTATTATTATTATTATTATTATTATTACCTGGAATCCAAAGGTTATTATTATTGGATGATTATTATTATTATTATTATTGGATGATTATTATTATTATTATTATTATTATTATTATTATTATTATTATTATTATTATTATTATTATTGTTATTATTACAAACTTGCATACAAATTATTATATTTTATATTATTATTATTATTAATATTATTATTATTACCTTGCATCCAAAGTTTATTATTATTATTACTATGACCTGACATTCAAAGATTATTATTATTATTATTATTAGATTATTATTATTATTATTATTATTATTATTATTATTATTATTATTATTACCTTGCATCCAAAGATGATTATTATTATTATTATTATTATTATTATTATTATTATTATTATTATTATTACGAACTTGCATCCAAATTATTATATTTTATATTATTATTATTATTATTATTATTATTATTATTATTACCTTGCATCCAAAGTTTATTATTATTATTATTATTATTATTATTATTATTATTATTATTATGACCTGACATTCAAATATTATTATTATTATTATTATTATTATTATTATTTTCTTTGATTTCTGGCGTTTACACATTTCTTTCCGGGTCCCGCCCAGGGACCTAGGTTTACAAATGGCATCATGACACTTTCCACTGACAAAAAAAAAAAAAATTACATAGATAAAGCCCTTCGTAAAGTGTGGGCTGTACTTGTCAGAACAATTTTTTGTATCTCTTTGAGGCATGGACTTCCAGGAATCCCTTCAATTAGTCTACTGCATTCCTTTACAACCAGTCATAGGGCTCCAACTACAACAGGGATTGTTGATGTTCCCATATGTCACATTTTCCAGATTTCTATTTCAAGATCCTTGTATTTTGACAGCTTTTTGAATATTTTCAAAGATACATTGCAGTCAGCAGGGACTGCCATATCAATAAGGAGGCACCGTTTTTGTTTGTGGTCTTTAATAACAATATCTGGGCGGTTGACCTTGATTGTTCTCTCAGTGTGAATTGTGTAGTCCCATAGAATTGTAACAGGTCCTATCTCCGTAACCGGGTCTGGGTGGTATTCATACCATTTTCTTCCGGTTTCCTTCCCGTAGAAGTTGCAGATTTTCCAGTGCAGATATTGGCCCACTCTCTCATGCCGGGTTTTATATTCAGTGGGTAAAAAAAAAATTTAGCAAAACATTTTATTGTATTAGAAAAAACATTTCTGGTTATCTTTTCCTTTCCTTCAACTTCAATTGACCCCTTTCACTACTCTATCAAGGAGCGCTGAACGTAGGTTGGCCAGATTCAGGTTTCAGTAAATTATTTTATTATCTTCATCCCTTCCTCCAGATTGAAAAAAGAAATGAATTTTAACACTGGAAGACACTTCGATAACAAAAACTTTCTCTAATGTAAACTAGATTCAAAAGGTTGGAAAAGCTTTCACGTCAAAACCTGCGGAATTTTATTCAAAAGCTCTTCAAGAGCAGCCTGATAAGTAGCAAGGACTAATGGCAAATAATGGTGAGTATATAATTAAATAAAATATAACTGTACATTTAATTTGGAAGAATAAATAAGAACATTATTTATAACTCAACCTAGAAAAACTATAAGAGCCACGAGGAAGATTGTAAAGTAACATAAATGACAAAGAATGAAGAATTAGAAAGAAAACAATGAAAAGTAAGAGAAAAAGAAGACAAAAGGGGAAGAATTTCCCAAGAGGTGAAAAGAAAGAAAAAAAATAAAAATACGGATTCGTAAATAGACAAGACGTGAAGGAAATATATGCAAATGAGGAAAATGAAATTGAAAGAAAAAAAATGATTAAAACAAAACGGGGAAGGAAAAAAAGACGAAAAAAATGAAGAATAAAAATAGAAAAAAAAATTATTTGTACAGAATGAAAAAAAATAGTTTGATTATTAATAGTAAAATAAATACGAAAAAATACAGATAAATAGGCTGAGATAGATAAAATAAACAAATATAAATAAGCTGATATATATATATATATATATATATATATATATATATATATATATATATATATATATATATATATATATATATATATTATAAATTAATTGATTTAAAGTATGGTTTTTCCGCTACACAGTTCTAACACACCTTATAAAAAAGATATAACATTAGAATTAAATGAAAATACATACACACCTTATAAAAAAGTTAGAACTGTGTAGCGGAAAAACCATATTTTAAATCAACTGATTTATAATATTAATGCTCTGTAAATTTACATTGAGCATTATTTTGTAAAAATAAAAATATCTATAAAAACATCGGATTATATATCTTACTGTTCTTTCTTTTATATACATATATATATATATATATATATATATATATATATATATATATATATATATATATAGTTTTATATATCAACAATAATTTTGGGGCAAATTAAGTTCGATGATGTCCTAAAGGACGAATCGCGTCACTCTCACGGAATTTTTTTTTCCACTTTTTCATATATTTTCCCCCAATATATATATATATATATATATATGTAAGCAAATATAAATGGATATAAATCCGACAGAATAGTACGGTGAATACTAGACCTGGTTTCTTTAGTATTTCCCCTTTTTTAGCGAGATTAATGCTCGACAAGCGTACATACGATTTTCCATCATAATAGAATTCTTTTTATTTTTTCGTTTTCATTCAAAATACTCAAATTTTAGGAATACGTTTTGAAAGCGTCGCCCATTTGACGACAACGTGACCTCGCTTAAACGGAAAGCTGATCATTTAAAATTTTCAGTTATCTGTTTTGGATAAGTCTTGTTTTTATGTCCATCGTCTTTGTCATGTTGAACTGATTATGTTAATTGTATTTTAATGAATATTGTCCTGAAGAAGGTTTATCAAACCGAAACGTCAGACGTTGGCATTTCATTCATATTAAAACAACATAATTGCATTTAAGGATTTTTGTTTGTTTTTTCCAAATATTTTTCTCCATATATATATATATATATATATATATATATATATATATATATATATAGTGTGTGTGTGATAGATAAATTGTCGTCTAGATTCATCAAAGAGGAAAATAATATTGGCATCATATTTCAACAGATATATGTACCAAAATTACAAAAGACAAATATGGAAATACGAAAGAGTAAATTTCTTCAATAAAATCGCTATTGGCTTCAAACCTGGCTTCCGGACGACTTTGGAATTTCTTCCAGCTCTTAAAAATATAATATGGCGACAATTTATCCGTCTTACCCTGTATATAAAATTGTGTAGCGATAGATTGATGGAGGAATAGATACATGGTATGATAGATAGATAGATAGATAGATAGATAGATAGATAGATAGATAGATAGATAATGAACAGAATGAGATAGGTATGAACAGAATGAGATAGATAGATAGATAGATAGATAGATAGATAGATAGATAGATAGATGACAAATGCAAAAAGAAATTAGAAAGTATCCAAAGAAAGTAGAAAAAAAAGAAAGAATAATGTAAGGAAGACAAATGAACAATGCCAAGAGCTTAAAAATAACATTCGGACATGAATGAATAAAGAATGAATAAAGAATGATGAGGCCAAAACAAAAGAATGAAAAGCTGATTTGAAAGAAAAGGTTTCGAATAAACGTCAGCGGTGTGTCGGAGAAAAGGGATGGGCAACCCATGACAAGATGGAAGATGTCTTCAATCGCAGCCAGGATTTATGGAGTCTGCAGCTAACTCATCAGATGCGTGTTATATCTCATTTTCAAATTCCTTGCACGATCACAAAATGGCGCCTGCTCGGACATGATTTAAGGGTCAGGAGGATGCACCAGCGATAAGGCTACATCTGCCTTCGTCATTTACGTACGCATGCGCACAACAATGATCTCGCTTTGGGCACGGTGATGTCTCACAAAAGATTAATACTTTTGGTGTTTAACTTATCATAAAAATCGTTTCCATCAAACAATTTTAACATAATTGACATTTGTTGGATTTTGTTCCCTTTGCTACAGAACCACTACGCTGGGGGCCTCCCTTTCTTTTAGGACTCGTGTGCCATAAAGGCATGGAAGATCATAGCTCTCCACAGCTTTCTATCCTTTGTGGCTCTAGGCAATGTTTCTCCTCTTAATATTCGTCTTGGTCAACCATTTACAAAAGATAGTTACCGCCGTAACATGGCTTCCCTGCGTCATTTCTAGAAATACTCTCTTGGCAGTTATTCTGATAAACTTTCTGTATATTTTTGTAGTACTAGAATGGCGGCAAGATCTCATCTATTTATTGGCTAGATGTAAGCGTAAGTTCTATACTAAGAGTTTTTTTTTTACTCTCAAACTTCTCGTTTGGGTAACTCTCATATGGCTTCTTGATTTTCAGCCATCTTTGATCTTGAAAAATTTAAATGCAATATCAGTCGTTATCTTCTGTCTTCTTAGTACTCATTCTTTTATTTTCTCGCTCTTTAACAATGTTCTTGTATTCTTTCACATTGTTATATAGGAAGAAAATTAGTAATATATATGAAGGGTTTCATGGATAAATTGTCGTCTACATGATGCAAAAAAATGAAAATAACACTGCTATCTCATTTTAACAGATATATTTACCAGAATTACAGAAAAATATCTTGGAATACTAATGAGTAAATTTATTGAATAAAATCGTCATTGGCTTCAACCACGGACTTCAGCGGACTTCGGAATCTTCTGCAACTCTTCTGGACGGTCTTCTTGTTTAAGTTGGTGAATGCTTCTATAATTCTTGCCTTTAGTTTACCTTTGGTGTTGCAAAGAGTTTTGTTGGTCTTGCGCCCCACACATAATAATCAAGGGGGTTGCAGTCTGGGGAGTTAGGTGACCATATGTAAGGACTGATGTGGTCGCAGAAATTGCCCGACCGTCATGACTGATTTCCCCTGCTTGGGTGCCATTGTGTAAGTCCTGTTGCCAGACATAGGGTCTTCGAGTATCCACCATCAGTGTAGCACTACATCCTCAAGGCACTTGATATAGGCCTCTGTAGTGAGTCTAAGGCCCTCATCAACAAATTCGGTAGGTTTTTTTCTTATCAGAACGATCAGAATGGGTCGTCCGATCGATTGTACCTTCGTAATCACGTTTGCACTAATCCAACTCTTTCCGAATTCTCTGCACTGTTTTCAAATTGACACATAAACACTCTGAAATGTTCGTATTCTGGTGCGAATGTCAAGCAGTACAGCAAACCGTTTCCAAATTTCTGGTGGAATGAATTACGTCATGGTGCTCTTTTTCTCACAGAACGTGCCCAACTGACCCTACTATATTGGGCTGTCAATAACATCAAAATCAAACGACGCGCACGCGCGAAATAAAAAAATAATAAGTAGCGACAATTTAGCCATCGCACACTGTATATCAGGCCTAGTAGCCATGCGACTGCAGTCTGCGATTTGGAGCGGTTATATAGATAACTGAATTTTATTTTTTTCTCTTGGATTAACTAAAAGTTTTATTTTATTTGAAATTGTAGTAACTTTATTGTAACTTTAATTTTTCCAATTTTATTGGAAAAAATATTTGTTGCGAAATTTACATTGTGGGGATTTGAATTGTTTTGTGAAATATCCCTAGACTATTAAAATATGATCCATGTATTCATAATGGTTATAAAATTCAAATGACGTTCTTCTTCTTCTTCTTCTTCTTCTTCTTCTTCTTCTTCTTCTTCTATGCGCTGATGCCCTTCAAGGCCTAGGTGATCATTGCTCTCCACAACTTCCTGGCCTTTAATAATGTAAAGCTTAATAATGTTTCCAGTTCTTATTCTTGCAAGTTTGTTATGTAGGTGCTTTCTTCTATTCTCCTTGCCTTAAAAATGGCCAAAGAGTGTCAAATCGACCAAGCCCCTTTTTTTCTTTTTATGTGCCCTACGAATTTCAAATTTATCTTTAAAACAGTTCTGTCTATGTTATTCTCACAATTTTCTTTAGAACCACATATCTGTTGCCCCTAATCTCTTCCCCATCTGTGATGAGATTGTCTAGCATTCGCTGCTATACAAACGGGTCGATATTACGTATCAGTTTAGTGTTCTTTCCTTTGTTTTTAATTAGATTTTACAGTTTGTTAGTATTTTGCTTAGATTATGGAAGCTGCATTTCCCTGTTCTAATACGCCTTCGGATTTCGGCAACGAATGTTACGCCCTCTGTTAATGCACTTTTTAGATATTTAAATTTTTGTACCTGTGCTATATGCGACGTGTCCTTTCAAGACGTGAAGGATCATGGGTCTTCGCAAGTTCCTGCCCTGCTCTAGTTCCAAGCAACCATTGAAAATTTACCATCAGTCCTGGCTTTTGTTTTACCATCCATTCGCACCTGCTTATTAAACGCAAGGCCCTGTGAGCAGGAGATTGGAGGTTTTGTGGAGCGAGGAACCACCTCTTAATTGCTGTTGTTTCCAGCACCACCCTCACTATTAGTGGTAGCTGATATTTGTACTCCAGCTATGGGAAAACAGTAAATTCCCAAATAAAGACCAAACACTATGAAAGTATAAAAATCCATTTTTATGGTAAAAATACTATCAATATATTTTTTTTATAAAAAAAATACCGACAATATATATTTTCATAGCAGAATTGCATTTTATCTGTAGCTGAAGACATACAATTGCGTTCAAAATATATTTAGTTGAAGTAATAAAATTGTGTTCAAATTATTTAGAAGTCGGCATTAAATAAATCATAGAGGTTTCGATATGCCATAAAACAAAATAAATCAAGAAACTACCTTGAATAGTTTCTTCAGATCTAGACTTTCAAGCGAATGAAGTCTGTAGGTCTTTGAGAGGGCCATCTTTTTGTGTAATTGTAATTAGCAACAATAACTCGATAATCGTTAATCAATCGTATTCGAGGATATCTATCAAATCCCTATTGCAGATGCTTGCTCAGTCACAATTTTATTGAACACCCACAGGGCCTTACCTGTGATTCATGCTGCAACTTTACTGAGCAGACCTTACTTACAGTTTCTGGCAGAGAGCGTATTTTCTAATTGTGATCAACAATCTGAACAAAGCCAGCTTCGGTCAAGATGAATTGTGACGTCGACAGCCCCAAGTGTTCCATCTAACCAGATTCACTCAAAAGGCTTGGGTCAACCCCTGGTATGGTTTTCAGGCACTGGGATCGCCTCCTCTGACAAATCGACCATGGTGAGATTCGAACCTGGGTCTCATGATGAGATAGCGAACGTTCTAACCGCTCAGCCACGTGCAACAATAACGAATTATATTAAATATGACGAACAATAAACTTTATAGAAAATGGTCAACAGCTATTTTATCGGTAGCTGAAGCCATAAAATTGTTTTCAAATTATTCAAATGTCGGCATTAAATAACATATAGAGATGGTGATATGCCACTAAACAAAATCAACCAACAACGAGTTTATTCGTGTAGTTGGGCAGTGTTTCTCGCTTCCTAATTTTTTCTAAATACGTCCGCTAAATTTTCTATTTTCTAAATACGTCTGCTTTCCAAGCAGTCCTTCCTCACAATGTTTCAATGATAAATGTCTTTCTAGTTCTTACATTCTTGTGAAAGTTTTCGTTTCTCAAGTATTTTATCAATAATATTCTCACAATCCATCGAAAGAAACTGATCTTTCTCTCTTGGAGAAATTGCCCAGCACTGGCTTTCTTACAAAAGAACCGATACTGCCTAAATATTCAACACACCTTTTTGTGAATATCTAAGAATATTTTTCCCTAGTCTTAATTCTCTGCTTAGTTTCTAGAAGGAAAATTCTGATTTTCCTAATCGTCTTTAGATTACATCACACTTCCCTGACATTTAAATTTCTCTACTTCTACTGTTTGCAATCTGAAGCATATACTTACTTAGCGGGTCCTAATTAGACAAGGGTTCTCTCTTCCCGAATTTTTTCGGAGAGATTGGCAGAGGAGTAAGAGCAAGGAGTTTTCACGTCGGGTTGAAAGTAGTATCTGTTCCGTACCGAAATCCTTCTTCACTCCGTTGCGTTCTCACCACCGTTGCATGACATCTGTTACGTAGCAGTGGTATGACCGGCTATGACTAGCTTAGACAAGCTATGACCAGCTTAGACGAGATATGGCCAGCTTAGGCCACTCGGGTGCCCACGTTGAAAACCGACCTTCTGGCACAACCTGGCTCAGTGGGGGTAAAGAAAATCTCGGATCTAAATTAGAGAAGAACTAGAAAAATAACCTGCACTATGTAAGGTAGGTTTTCATCTCGTATGAGTAATTTTCATTTTTTTAAATACGGGGTTCATATATATATATATATATATATATATATATATATATATATATATATATATACATATACACCAAAATCCTAACGTACTGCCAGTTAGATCAGGGCTACAGGAATGTAGGACGCTCATGGCTTAGATACAAAGACAGCCGAAGAGAAACTTGGCAGCTGTCAATATACCTAATAACACTCTCGAGCGCTTAGCCTTGGGACGGGTAGAGTGTAGATCAACGTGTTTAAGTGGACTCAGCAGTTTCAATCTGCTAGTTTGAATCGTCGTCAGGAAGCGAGAGCAAGATCTAAAAGGTCAGCCAATCTAACAGTTATCTCATCCCACAATCCTCATTCTTGCTCTATAGCGGGTCTTAAGTGCTACTTAAAGTTATCGCACAAATTTCATAACTGAATCAAATGGTTAAGTTCTCAGATCCTCATAAATCAAAACCGACGGGAGAGTCCATTATATATATCACATATATTCTATTAGTGCGGGAACGGTAGAGTAACGGATTAATTGTGGCTTGGATTGAGGAATCAGAGAGTTCGATTACCAGCCGAGTTCATTATATTTCATTTACAAAGATATAACTCTAAATCTTCTCTCCCCAGCTACGGGTAAATAGGACAGACTGAGTCATATAGCTTTGGGTAGTAAACGATCTTGATAAGGTCAACTCTAAATCGAAAACCACCAACTATTGATAAATAGTAGGGTAGATTGGCATCTTCAGCCTTAGATGGTAACTAGTCTAGGAGAAGGAGAAATTTGGATTCAAATCCGTACGTAGGCATATGTGTGTGTGGGCGTGCGTGTGGGTTTATGTTTGCATATGTGTATGTGTGTGCGTGTGTATTTAGACAGCAATCCTTCATTTACATATTTTTCATTGAAGACGACAGACAAGATACTACGATTAGACTTTTTATTTAATTTTTCTTATGTTCGAACAAGTGTTTTCTTTTTTGGCACAGAGTTTGTAGAAACTTTCCAAATGTTCTATAATTCTGAGAACTTTCGGCTATAATTTTAGCTATTTACAAGGATGATTTTTATTTTTCGCTTTTTAATTGGGTGTATGTGTTGTGTGTATGTTTTTATAGTTATAGGGAGTTTTTATTTTCCGAACACAGTCAGCACATTTTGGCCGTGTTCGTAGTTAACATTATCAAGTGTTGTCATTTTTTCTTTTTTATTATTAAGGCTTTCATCATTTTTAATCTTTTTTTACATGTGGATAAGGTTATTATGTTCGTATTTTCTACTAGTATGTTTCGGATGGAGTCTGTTAAGTGTTTGTGTGTTTAAATTGATTCTAATAGAGATGTGGTCAGATAGGTTTAACGTAAGGCCACTGCAGAGGCATATAGTAGTGTGACCGATGTAATTATGAATTCGGTTTGATAGCGAACACATTTCCTTAAAGGGCATTTAAACTCATAGATAATATTTGTTCGTTGTAATTTTGATTTTGCAAGTGTTTTCTTTTCTCTCCAAATGTTCTATAATTCCGAGCGCTTTCGGCTATACTTTTACCCATTGTCAAGGATGATTTTACTTATGCTTTTTAATTGGCTGCATATGTTGTACGTATGTTTTTAGAGACACAGGGGTGTTTTATTTTCCGAACACAGCACACTGTATCTGTGTTTGTAGTTAATATTATTGACTGTTGGCTTTTTTTCTTATTAAGGCTTACATTATTTTTAATCATTTTTACACATACACACACACACACACACACACACATATATATATATATATATATATATATGTGAAATGTGTGTGTATATAAATATAAATAAATATATATATATGTGTATAATTATTTATATATTATATGCGCGGTACTTATTAGAAAGCGCTCAATATCAGAGATAGAGCTAACACATATGGTTGGATATATATATATATATATATATATATATATATATATATATATATATATATATATACCAATTTTTCCTCTCAGTCATACATACCCCATAATGTCTTACCATTATATGGCTGGTATTTTGGGGGAGGTATATGTAGGTGGCATTTCTGGCGCACGCTCTATAACATAGCCATCAAATATGTTGTTTTCATTCTATAGACAAACAATGTATTTCATATTGTTATCACGGGTCACAGATTATATTTATCCAGTTTTTGGAAGCTTTTAATAAATAGATTTTAGAAAAGACAATTTTACCTTTGAGTCTTGAAGGACTTTATGCTCCCACCAATCATTCGGTAAACACAAATTAATCTCTAACTCGAAAGAAATGTGCTGTCGTCAGCATCAGTCGGTATTTCAATTCCTTGGTTTTGCGGGTGGCCTCTATATTGATAAAATTAATAGCTATTGTTTAAATATCACTGCTTCTTCCAGCTCTCTCTCTCTCTCTTTCTCTCTCTCTCTCTCTCTCAACGTATCTATCTATCTATCTATATATATATATATATATATATATATATATATATATATATATATATATAGTGAATCCGTTTGTGATCTCACGTGACTCATTCTTCTTGTTTGAGCGAGATCACGCTATCCCGTGACTGGATAGCATGTCGTGATATCGCGATGCTACGCCATATCATGTCAAGCGGAGAGGAAAACACGCCATATCACGTTACATGTGACGCAAGGAGTGAAGCTAATTAAGTCTTTCGTTTTAAAGTTGAGATTCATTTATTTTCATTTTATTTTTAATCAGTGAATATATATATATATATTCTTTTTGGAGGGAAAAATTGCCTTTTATTTCTAATAACACAATATTTACACCTGCTATGATGGGTTTGTATTCATTTGAGCACGAATATTACCTCACTCGGAAACGAATGACAATATAAACAACTCCATGCAAGAATTACAGCCATTACTCGCTTAACAAGCGAATTCCGTTCCAACGACCTGGGCGATAAGCGAGCTGGTTGTTAAGTAAACAATTTTACCTGACCGATATTTCAGCTATACTGTGCATATGAGGCTGTGTCAAACAACTTTAGATTGCTTTAACGTACCGATCTCATTAGTATTAACATCTCTAATTTATTTATGAGTATTAATAGAGTACAATAGTTTGGTTTGGTTTGTTTTACGGTATATCGAACTTAATGGGCTATTTAATGCCGACAAGATTTTTATTGCTGCTAATATTTTTTTTTCAAAAAGTATTTTTGGTAATATTTTTTCCAAAAATGTATTGCTGTATCCTTAAAGAGGTTAAAAACAGACAAAGGTGGTACTCGAGTGAAAGGAACGGCAAGACGCGCGGAGATAAAAGAAAGAGAGGTTTTTTTATTGTATTAAATTGGTGCAAAAATAATGACGTAATAATGTCGTTTTTTGACGTTAAAAATACGTCAAAAAACGACATTATTACGACATTATTACGACATTATTTTTGCACCAATCTAATAAAAGAGAATATACTACGGAAAGACAGGGAATTGGGTGGCAGGTTAGTAATTACACTATTACACACACACACACACACACACTCTCTCTCTCTCTCTCTCTCTCAATTTATCTATTGTTCCAGTAAGTACCTGACTTCTCATGCTATGATCTACATTTATAAGCGCCAGATCAGGCTAAAAATGGAGTACTGTTGCCATATTTGGGCAGGTGATACTCCGACCTTACTTTCCAACCGTCTCTAAGTCCTTATGTTAGACGAATTATTTTTCACACTGCAACCTCTCTCGGTCCATGGAAAGTGCTCGGACGAACTACATTTCTTGGTTGCTTCAGGTCTAAACTTCACGGCTAGGACCCACCATGACACTTACATAGTAGCAAATCACCCTCATACCCTCCGTATTCCACTCAAACAGCTTCTTCCCAGGAACCCCTGCTCTGTGGAACAGACTCCCAAGATGATGTTTTCACGATGATGTAATGAATATTCTTACACCTGGGTTTCCCCTCACAGTAATATGATTGGCTGGTGTCAGGCATAAATACAGACTGATGTGGAGGTACATGGGCTTCGCCTATTGGTTACGCATATTGCCTACCTCTACGACGAGGACCAGTCCATTACAGTTACTTGCTAGATTGTTCTACCCGGTTACAGTAGTCCAAAACCACTTTGCTACTACGAACACATATATCCCTTTCCGGGACATATCGCACAATTACTACACTCTTAAAGTTTTCAAGTCTAGAGTGAAACGTTATCTTTTTCTACATATAAACTAACCTTTAACGTGACTTTCTACCTCGAGTGGCCCTCGGGCCTTTTATAGGGCGAACCTTACTGTAAATAGAAAACTCTGTGTGACAAGATCATTTTTTGTAAGTTTTTATATTATCATAGAATTCTTTTTCTTTTTAAATGAACTGATAATGTCGAAACATGTATAAAAGAAGGATTGCTGCCCAAATGCAACATTTATACAGTGGCGTTGTCGGTGTGTTTATCCTTCGCTATTTTGAGACGTGACGTTAGTATATATTTATTTGTGTTGTTGTAACATGTCATGAAGAACTTCTTTTGTGTTGTCTGTTCCCATATTGTCACTTTCTTCCTTTTTGAGAAATTATCCCTGCAATCTTTACAACATATTTCTGTGCGCAAACCACTGGCTACCAATTGTGGTGAGGGTCTCATGTAAATACTGAGAAGTTACCAATTGACGGTTTAGTCTGTGTCCTCAATTGTGTACCAGAATAAAATATTTCTTATTTTCTATATATGTGTCAACCTTTCCAGTTTACGACGGAACATCTCTTAAGATTATATTTTGTTCTGGTCTCTATAGAATAATTTACATGACAAAAAACATTGATTATGTATAGTCAGAGTGTATATTTTAACACAGGCTATTTTATAGACTGTGGTATGATGTTTCTATGTATTTACTTTTAGAAGAGGTTATTTTACCAGACAAACACGCTTTTAAGCTTATTTTACCGGTCTCGGTAAAATAGAGCCCCAAGCTATATTGCCGGTAAATATTTTTTGTTATTATGAAGGCAAGTAATGCTAAAAATAACGACAAACAGATTTCACACTGAAGTTTATTTTCACCATCAATTGTTAAGACAATTTAAAATCTTTCCCCTCCCCCCATCAAGTTAAAATCAGTTATTTATCATCAATTATTAAAAGAAATATAAAAGTCACTGAATATATTAAGCACTTCAGGCATAACGGTCTCTGCAAATCCAAAACTTGTTCTTGGGAATGGTTCTTTTGTCAATATACTTTCAAGTGCACCCACTGAAGATAACAGTTACAGACCGCAGAATCAATATTGTTCAAGTCCTGCATACATAGCTAACACAACCAATATGCTGATGATCTCAAATATAATATTTAATCTTATTTGACCTGTCTCGGTAAAATAGACCCCTAAGCTATATTGCCGGTAAATATTTTTAGTTATTACGAAGGCAAGTAAGGTTAAAAGTAACAACAAACAGATTTCCCAAAGATGTTTATTTTCACCATCAATTCTTAAGACAATTTAAAATCTTTTTTCATCATCAATTATTAAGACAATTTAAAATCTTTCTTCATCATCAATTGTTAAAACACAAGTTAAAATCATTCATTCATCATCAATTATTAAAAGAAATATAGAAGTCTCTAAATATTTTAAGCACTTCAGGCATATCGGTCTTTTCAAATCCAAAAGTTGCCAGTGGGAATGGTTATCTTGCCAATATTCTTCTGGTGCACCCATTGAAGACAACAGTCACATACCACAGAATCCCTGTTGTTCAAGTCCTGACTACACAGTTCACACAACCACTGCATTGACGATCACAAGGTTCCTTAAACATGATGGTGAAAATAAATAAACTTTTGTGTTAAATCTGTGTGTTGTTATTTTCAACATTACATGCGGTCATAATAATAAATTTATTTACTGGTAAAATAGCCTGAGGGGTCTATTTTACGGAGACCGATAAAATAAGCTTAGAAGAGTGGTTTTCTACTTTATCTAGAGCAAGAAAATAAATTATTTATTTATTTTTTGTTGCTGTACTCATATTCTAACTTCATGTAATTTTCTTCGTTTCTGAGAAATTGT
Organism: Acanthosepion lycidas; assembly: GCA_963932145.1. NCBI lineage: Eukaryota > Metazoa > Mollusca > Cephalopoda > Sepiida > Sepiidae > Acanthosepion > Acanthosepion lycidas. Next base: position 26,742,479 of record OZ010604.1, on the reverse strand, counting down.
CACCGCAAACTTTATATTTCTGTAGGCAAACTACTTGATACCCACTTCACCCATTTAGGCCCGACTGTCTCACTGCTATGTTTAGCCTTTGGACCTCTTTCTTATATTTATTCTTACTCCTTCCTTTTTACCATTTTATTTATTTTATTAATCGGACTAAATTATTCCCAAGTTTGTATTTATTTCTTTTTCGAATTTCAGTCTTTTTGCTTTTAATAAACCTGCCAATGTATAGGACCTTGTCGTCAGACTTTTGATTACCGTAAGGCGTTTATCTGGCTGTCTGAAGTACACATGCGCACGACGGACTTAAGCCTATAGGGAGGTATCTATCTATGTACGCTGGGTGCGATTTTGGGCTAAGTTAAACTATACCCGTGTATATTCTGGGGGGCGGCTAAGCTATATCAGGTAATACTTCAGGTGTTATTCTTGTCTAACCTACACTATACCCTGCCAGATCCCACGCTCTGGATTTTAAAAAGATGGCGGGTTTTCAAATTATTTAAAACCCAACTAGTGTCTGTTTTCTGTTCAAGAATTCCGAGGATTTTCATCGCTAAAGAATTTGATTGAAAATTCCAGAGAAGTAGATTCCGATTAAATATTATTTACCGTTTGCTGATGTAGAATTTCCTGGCGGTTTCATTGTGGCTGTCAGTTTGCAAGATGTATCCATATGGATTATCAACGGTGCCGATTAACTTAAATGTCCGCCATTCCCCACTCAATACTTTTCTGAGTCACTCAATTCACAGGAGCTTCTGCACGAAGGCATAATCACATATCAAGAAA